>JARCZZ010042520.1:0-20519 GCA_030323915.1 Brotogeris chrysoptera | reverse complement strand
GCTATACTGATACTGTTTTCTCTCAGCTTATCAACAATTTCCTAATTTCAATCCTCAACTATTCACAAGAAAATGCCATCAAAGACTTACAACAAGAAACCCAGCTCTATCCAGCTAAACTCAGTCTCTGCACAATGAACCAAGGGAGAACAGTTCACTCGGGTGTTAACTGACCTTGGATCTTGCATTAAAAAGTCAAGATTCTCAATCTGCACATGCTCCTATGCTTCACTACTAGCTATTCTCACCTAAGATACGACTACCTAAAATTCAAATGCACACTGCCAATTAAAAAAAAAAAAATTATCTTTTGGTATCAGCCATGTATTAGCAACAATATGTGGCAAAGGCAGGCATTAGTGAAATGGCAAAAATTTAAGTTTAAGAGGTTTGTTTCTTAAATAGAGGGAGGAACGTAATATATCAAAGCCTGAAAAAGTGTGGGCTGTCGTGGAGTACCATACCAAGTTTACAGTCTCTGAAAATATTTCTCTTTCAGAGCTGTTAATGGTAGCAATATGATCGATCTCAGATTCAAAAAAAGAGATGCACAGAAACACACAACATGAAATGGTAAATTTTAGCTATACACAAATGGTATTCCAGGCCTTATATACTACTTGCTATTATCCCAATGAACTATGCGTTCTTTTTTGGTTCCACCATCACAAGCACTACAAAGGTGACTGAAAAGTAACACAACAGAAACTGAAGAAGACAATATAATGACTAATAAAAGGGTGCAGATTTCAAACTATTACCTAGATTTGGATGACATGATCTCAAATGTACTTTTACTACAAACTCTTATTATATAAAACAAACCAGTAACAGTTTCCCTCTTGCACTCACACATTATAACACAACTGAGGAGTCACTGAAGGTGGACCCCAGGACTCTAACCTGTATGTGTACTTGATTACTTGGGGAGGGGTAAGGAGAGCCAAACAAAAGAAAACCCTCAAAAACATGCCTGTAGAATACATAAGCAATACAAAAAAGACTTGTCACAAGTGCAAGTATCACTTGTATCAGGTTTTTTAAAGAATGTGTACTTTTAACATCTCAAATTATGTTGCTCTACATTTTCAAAAAGCTTTTAGTACCATGATTGTAAGAAAAACACCCAAACTTTGAATAAAATAGAAATTCATTACAAAAACAATTGCTTTAAGTAAGATCCAAAGCAAACTAGAATAATCTGGATTTCTACTATGACATAAAATATCTCTCTGATTTCTTTTCCTGGGCATTCTGCCAATGAGAGGCTTCTACAAATCTTTATTTATATCTGTTGGGGGTAGAGGTTTTTTCTTTCCAAAGTCTCCCATCCCCAAATTTCAGATATGAATATACTGTTAACATTTTCTAATCACAAGTTACAATTAATGATTTCTGTTTCCAAAGCAATTGATACAGAATGTGCTTCTACAGTTTACACAGCTATCACAAAAAAACACACACAGTAGCACCTATCTGCCATATCATCCTCCTCATTTGGTGCTAAAACTGGCAGTCTTTGACATCAGATTGTTCTCTCAAAGCAGAACACCACAGCCAAAAGTTTAAGAAATGCATGGGAGTTAATGGAATTATATAAACAAGTAAAATGCACATGTAAATCCACCTGCACAACAGCTTAATTCCCCCTAGTTCAGTAATACTCTGCAATAGTATAAATAAGTCTTCTGTACACTTGAAGCTGAGCAAGCGCTTTGTTTACAAAACTGGCAATCTTAAACCATCTTGGGGAGATGAGAGCTATTTAGTAAGCTAATTTTTAAGGAAAAAATAAATTCACCAAACTAAATGAATATCCTTCACAATAGACCTTTTACTAGCCCTACTAATAGTCTGGCTTGCTAGGCTGTAAAAAGATCAAGGTGTGAAAACAGAAAACTTGTGTTTAAAAAAAAACAACCCAAAACAACAAAACCCCCACACACTCTCCTTCTAAAACAGAAAAGAACACCCCCCCCCCCAGAAACAACTTTCAAATCTAAGCCAGCTCCTTCCCAGGTGTTTTATACTACTAGGAGCATCAGAGGTACTGCAGTTCCAGCAACTCTTCCTACACAAGTCAGATTATATTCAATATTCAGAAAAAGGCACAGTGAGTGTCTCATGCAGTGAATATTTGAGAGACATTATCTTAGTCATCACACCTGTGCCTCAAGAGAATACTTCTCAACCAAGTTTACAGAAAAACCGGCACAAGTTAAACAAACTGCACCCACTCCATCCTCCCAAAACCACAGGCAGACAGTGTGTTAGTTACCGGTTTGCAAATGGAACACCTTTCAAAATTTGTGCACCACATCAGACAATTTTAGCTGACTTCTGTACACTTGCAGTAGCTAAACCCCACAGAATTAGGAAATAAGGTTCCTCATAACAAAACTTTGCTTCCCTGCAAAGGAGAAATGAAAATTTACAAGTCCCTCAAAATGGAATTGAATTGCAACTTACCATCCAAAACAAAAAAACGCAAGATAAAGGCCCAAGAGGGTTGCGACAACATGTCTTATAAATGGGCTAGTTTTGCTTGAATGAAGGTATGTTCGAAACCAAACAGCCGCAAGCAAGGCAAACAGTTGGCACACTACAAAGTTGACCTGCATAAGAGAGAAAAGAAAAATGTTTCTCACACACTTGTGTATAAAATCGAATAAAATATCTGCACGCTATTAACAATTTGCAGAACCTTTGCCTGTGCAATGGCTCTTACCACAGCACAGCATGCCAGCCTCGAAGAGCTTCTCCTGGGATCCCTTCCCCACTAAAGCACAGACGTGTGCTCCGCTAAGCAGCTAAGAAGAAATAATACATCAAACCTGCAGAGGCAATCTGCGCATGAATCAAAGGAAATAAGCAAAGGAAGTATTTTCCTACAAATTTTCTATATACCAAACCAGTCTACCAACATGGAATCATTTCTACTCTCCCAGTAACATGAAGATCTAAGTTGGATTTTTATTTAGTAGTTTTCCATTCTTTGGTTGTTTTTTTTAAGTGAGCATGACTTGGACATATATATCAGCTACACAAATCACTGGCACATCACTTGAGTGGCCTGTGCAGAAGCAGGGCTCGACGAAGTGCACTTCAGTGGTACATAATCAGATAAACAGCTTGCTTGCACATTCAACTAGGATAGTTTCAGAAATTCCTCCTCCCTTCAGGCCATTTATTCTAGAAGATAGAAAATCTCTTGTATACTAAATATTTAAAGACATTAGAGCACTGAAAGCAAAAGGAGAATTAAAACTAAAAACCAACCCAACCAGTGAGTAAAAAGAATCGCTCTGTGGCCTAAAATAAATTTAACAGGAAGGGCATGATAAAGAAATAATTTTCTCAAATACAGCAACTGCTATCTAAACTGGCTTAAGCTACAAAAAGCCAGATGAATTCCTTTATTTAGAAAAGAAAATCTCCCCCCTCCATGGATTTTTATCTTCCATAGAAAACTGCCTAACAAATGTCTGTGTCTAATAGCAGCATCCCATGCCATCATAAGTAATATCTTGGGGACCACTGCTTCGGGTCATAAGCACCTCAGTATAAGAAACTTGCACATGCTTGTCTAGCCCTTAGCACAACAGCGTTTATGCCTGTTTGATGTCACTTAGCTGAAATATATATTTGATCTTAGTACCAGAGGGTACAATGGCAATACTGACACTCTCATGACAGCAGACAACATGGATGGTTGCAGCAACATGGTGCACACCTCCAGTACTATAATTCAGCTAGTCCGTTCCTTCATCATTTTTCAGCCAAGCTTCAGGCAACAACAGGTAAGGGTTAAGGGTGAGAGTATGCAAACATGGTTATATTTAAAGTAGAAGCTAAATAACACCAACCACCTACAGAAGTCTCATCTTTGTAACCACAGCATAGATTCCCCATTTGCAAATCAAAGGATAGTTTCCCTTGTTCTGAACCACCCTAAAACCTTCCATAAGTTTAAGTTACACAAGCATTAAGTGCTACCAGGGAAAGAGGAGGCTCAGAAGGCAGGGCTGTGCTTTTTAACAGGATCAGTTCCCTAAACTAAACCATACACTTTGCTATCATAGAATCATAGAATAGTTAGGGTTGGAAAGGACCTTAAGATCATCTAGTTCCAACCCCCCTCTCATGGGCAGGGACACCTCACACTAAAACCATACCACCCAAGGCTCTGTCCAACCCGGCCTTGAACACTGCAGGTGATGGGGCATTCACAACTTCCTTGGGCAACCCATTCCAGTGCCTCACCACCATTACAGTAAAGGATTTCTTCCTTATATCTAATCTAAACTTCTCCTATTTAAGCTTGAACCCATTACCCCTTTGTCCTATCACTACAGTCCCTAATGAAGAGCCCCTCCCCAGCATCCCTATAGGCCCCCTTCAGATACTGTCCATTCTCTTACTCCCACATTTCCATTATGCTTTTAACTGTGTTTGAAATATCCTAAACAAATGAGGCAATATTCTTTCAGGGCATAACTTGACCTGTTTTCTCTCCTTTATGAGCAATGATGCAAATGAAACAGCAAGATTTGTAACTTGAGTGGATTTAATGGGAAAGTCTCATATGAAACAGTCAAGTTTAATGAACCACTGAAACAGAAAATAACTAATAATGTTTTTTAAAAAAGAGGTCAAGAAAGAAAAAGTGAAAGCCAAAATAATTAACTGTGCATTCTGTATCAACATTTGTTTTGGATAGTTATTACAGAAACTATGCTATGCATACCACAGAGCATGTTTCCAACCCAAGGAACTCACTCACACCCTAGACAGACTATAAGGGGGAGGGAAACCAAAGTTAAAAACTGCGACAGCTACGCAGTAAAGCCGAGGTTAAGAGACAGAGGGCAGAAATGGGCATGAAGACCTGTCCATAAGCAGACAGGTTAGCATTCAGTAAAACCAGCAATGTCCAGACATCACTTCTTTGGCTGCACTACAGACTATTTACCAATTGATGTCTCATGATGCCCGTTTCCGTGAGCCCTCAAAGCAAGCTAGCAAGACCCAGGGAAGAAGAAAACTCATCACCTCAGTCCTACCGAGGCAAAGGGTAGAAGCGCTTGGCATCTCTGATCCATACCATCATTTCTACAGGAGCAGGCACAAGCAACACAACAAACCTTGAATTCCAAAATTCAGGATGAGCCTGCAGGCTTAGGAACATGTAAAAAGAATAAAACATACAAAACATGCAAAGAGAATACCTTTAGACCAGCCCCACACGCAAAACTTCCAAAGACATGAATTTATGATGTCAGTGTTTTGAACACACCACTAAATGACTGCAGCAGCACAATCTTGTTCTGAAAGCCTTCCTTGTAAGTGACTCCAAAACCATCAGTGGGTATTTTAAAACTGCTCCTCCCAAAAACTGCACAAACATATGTGTAATTGGAAACATAAAAGACATCACCACAACGTTCACACACCACCCTGCATTCCTTCTCTACTCTTACCAATGCAATCCTTATACTTGCCTCACAGCGCACTGAAAGGCGGATTACAAAGCACCAGTGCTTTTGCAGATTTGTATCACATCAAATCCTCCCAAAGCTTTAAATACAGCTATGTAAAATCAAGCTATACAGCAGTTCAGATTTGAGAGACATGACACTTTATTTTAGCCTTTATACATACCTACTTCCGATAATATTCTTTCTGCTGCTTTATTCCATTCTCCCCAGCCGGATTTCTGATTCATTCAGCAAATGGACAATTGCCCAGTTTTTACTCTCGTCCTATGACCCATTAAATACTTACCATCTGCATCCCACACTGAATACAAAACCCTTACATTTCCCCATAGACATGTTTATGCAGATCTGTCCACAGTGTGGGAAGACTACATACAATAAGTGTAAACTTAGCAAGATCGGTATTCCCATTCCTGCTCTCAAGGTGGGTGGCTGGCATGCAGTGATGAAAGTCCAAAGGGTAAAATAAATGCCCACTAACTTTGGATGCCAAATCTCAGACATTTTAGTGCCTAGTTTTTCAGTCAGTACTTTTAATAGAACTTGGACTGTGCTTTGAAAATGCAGCCTCAGCTGCTATTCTAAATATCCAGCATGGCTATAAATGAGGCCCAAAGTATCTCAAAACGAAAGTAAATTTATCACCTCTAGGGCATATTTTCATTATATTGTTTCTCCAGGTCACTCCAGATCTCGTTTACTAGTGATCTGTATTCTGAATAAGAGAAGGAGCTCATGTGGAAGAGTTTGTGACTACTACTGGGCCATGTTACAGTCACAGAGGTAATCTCTATCCGACACTTTCGACTTTTGAGCATCTGCTATCCCAGGCGATATATTCGCTGGGCAGACATTTTGAATATCTGATTTCTTACATTTTAGAAAGAAATGAAAACCACAGCATTTCCACCATGAAGTCAAAACTTATCAGTTGCAGTTATCTGAGACTTGTAGTCCAAAGCACAGATTTCTACCACTTTAGCTATTTGAAAAATATACTCACTTCCATACAGAAATAAGATTCATCGCATGCCGATACTATAGGTGGTAGAAAGAGGAACAGACTCTGTGAGCTCCCAAACTCCGTCCCAGGCACTTCCAAATCCAGCAGCCAGACAATGCATGGTGGCTTAGTTCAGATTAGGAGAGGGTTTCTGAAGCAAACCTGCCAGTTGTCCTCACCTCAGATCCTTTGGCGTGCATTGCACAGTGGTGTCCAAATACACAAACCTGATTTCTTTCAGGCTAAACTGAACTAGAAGATCTACTCCAAAGGTAAGAGGACATTCAGCCTACGGACTGACCTATGCAAAAGCAGTATTTCCCCAAATTATTATAGCATCAACACTGGATCCCACCACTTCATTCCACGGAAACACTCCTCCTGTACTGCAGTACTTGCTGAAGTAAACAAAGCCAGAATTTAAGATTCAGCCTTTTCCTAATTACATCTCCCATTTTTCTCCACACAGATCAGTATAGAGCTGATACAGCTCCACACTGAGATGCATGAAGAACTGAAGATACAAACTTTGCCTTGAAATAGAGCACAAAAATTACCCAACTTCCTAGAAAGCAGAGAGCCAGTCAAAGAGCAAGTGAGCAGGAACAAGGCAAGCACTGGACATGACCATCTTGAAAGCTTCCACAAAAACCAAGCACTTAAGCAAGTAGTTATTTCGTTGGCAAACATTATATGCAGCAACTTTAACATCTGGGAGCGGTATACTTGCATACACTTGGAAAACTTATGTCAAGCTCTTAAAACATTGTATGGGCAAAATACAACTTTTAAGCACCTCATAACTTGGTCAGATGTGAGCAGAACACCCACAAAGAACAAAGACTACCCATTCCCCAAAGATGCATGATTCATTCCTCAAACCAGAGTGTAACGTGCCTCCCCAGAGTCATAAAACCTGGTCCAATAAGCAGCTCCAGTTTTATAGCCGAAATTAAAAAGAGAAACAAAACAACAAGAAAGATCAAAAAAAAAAAACCCTGATCCCCTTAGAGCTGAGACTTTCTAGTGGAAAACAAAATCTGAAAGGTATGGAATGACCAGTTGCATCCTGAGTAGTTATAATTTAGCATGTGTATAAGAAAACAAACATAGAATTTTTTACCTGTCCTCAGGTACAGGTCATAACAAAAGCTTCTGAGAGTAACACCTCAAAGTTGCACGTACAGAACAGTGTGTAATGCAAAGTTATGTGCACGTAAGAATAAAAATTTCACAATGATAATGCAAATTGTCATCACTAGTTATTACCATCATTCAGCAATGCTTAATTTAGGTGTGGGTTAAATACCACTTCGACACACTAAGCTACTACAAAGCCTGCTGTATGTACTCCAGCAATTTAAAAGTTCAGTCCACTATTTTAGTGAGAGACCAGTCATACAGCCACCGCAGTTCACAGGCACACTTTGTGCCAAATGTAACACTAAAACATGAGCACAAAATCACGGTTTCGGTGTTCGGAATAGCTACATAAAATGCAAATCCGTTATATCATTAACTGCATTAAGCTATCTACATAAGTTTTCCATTTGCATGACCTCTGCAAAAGTCAACAGAAAGTTTATAATAAAACTTTTAAAGACATTTATTCTAGTCTCTTAAAAATTTAAATGTAATTTATGCCATGCATTTGTAAAAAAAGTTATTTCTTAGGGAAAAAAAAAAAAGCGTTTGAGGCATCAGTTCTTTACGTAAAGCAAAAGAAAAGTCAAAAAAGGTCACTGACTGCTACAAGGATTTTCAACATCAAGAAGTTCTGGCAAAACATTTTATTTCAACAGCTAGAAATCTTCCAACACAGGCAGCATCTTAAAAAACTTCTTTAATGGTTTATTAAAGCCCATGTTAAAAAGAAACATAGAAAAGATTATTTCTCCTATGAAACTGATTTCTAGTATGTGGAATTTTTATGCACCAATTCAGATTTTAGGTTAAGCTTCCTCTTCACATTAGCTATACTTTAATGTCAAAAGCCAATCATCGCAACCAAGCAGTAGAATCCTTCTACTTCACAGCACAGAAGGCATTTGCCTCATTCAGACAAGCAGCCAAAGCAGTGAGGGTATTTTATTGATATAAATAATTCCTAACTAGATGGCACAAATTAATCATACAGGCCCACACAGCCTACAATCCACTGAGAAGTAGCAACATAACTGCATAAAGTTTTGCTTACTAGCTCTAGCAAGGCACGGAGAAGCACTCAGAACAACACGGTCTATGAAGTACCCCACAGGAAGAACAGTGGTCTAGCAGGTGGAGCAACAAACGCGATTCAGGAATACGGCATTTCACTCTCTTAGGCCAATGACCCATATGGACCCTTTGGAAGTTGCCCTGTCTTTGCATTTCTTTATTTTCTCATTTTTAACAAGTCTTCTCTGATCATAAGGAAAAAAAAGTATTCAAACCTGTAAAGTGCAGTGAATGCCTGTGGCCTCAATAGAACACACTGGAGGAATTAAAGCTGACGTGGAGGTTTTGGCTGGTTGGTTGGCTGGGGGTTGTGAGGTTTTTGGTTTGTTTGTTTTGTGGGAGTTTTTCAAAGCCTTTTTTATTTTTTATTTTTATTTTTATTTTATTTTTAAGAAAGCAGTTTAGCTCTTACTGCTGCTGAAACACGCTTTGGAAAAAGATGACCCAAACATAAGCAGAAGCACTGAAGCCTACCTGATCATACACAGGGCCTAAACCAACAGTTTTAAGATGCAAGATGCTTCTTAGGTAACACTCAAGAACCTGGGTGGACAATGATCCTGCAGCCAGAGATTCAGAGTTTTCTGCCCGATTTGCCACACCACAGTATGTTTCTTCCACAGAATTCAGTTTTTCTAAGCTGGAAGATGCTAGCATTACTTGTCTCTCACTCTGTAGCCTTTCTTAGTCCCTCACTCTACTAGAGAAACAAAGTTATCACGCATGCTCTGACAAGGTTAGTAAGCAAGGTGCACTGAATAGCATCCCTATTCATACACCTTTAGCCCTACTTTTCAGCAATTACAGTTATTAGAGAGAAGACACATTTTAAAACCCCATTTTAGAACATGAACTGAAAAAAACCAAACCAGACCCACCCCACTTCGAAAAGAGCTCTTGCAAGTGCTAGGAGATCAAGACAGAATAACGTACATTTTCTTTAACAAGAAGCACCGATCTTCAAGCTAAAGCTTTGACTTTTTTCTGAGTTATAGAGCTATTTTAGCGTAAGATTTTCAACACAAACCCCTCCCAGCATCAGATTTGTCAGCACATACTTGTAACAATTGCCAAACCTTATCACAATTAATGAAGCCTCAGTTGTACGTTGTTTCTCAAATGTCAGGATTTTCTTGCTCTTGCTGCCAGTTAGGCCTTTTTTCTTTTCCACCATACCAGTCAGTTGAGGAATTCAAAACAACTACAGATGTTCACAAAAAAGCTACTTATAGCACAGGACAGCTGATCTCTCTCCACAGCAACCAGAGAGCAGTAAAGATGGATCTTCTTCTGTCGAATTCCTAATCTTCTTCCAGTATAAAAGGATGAAACAGCTTGCACAATTATCCAATAATTGTCTACTGCTAAACCACTAAGAATTGAAGAGTGAGAGTAACCATTATTTAAAACCAATGACCAACTTGCCAACTATTTCCTGAAAATTGCTGCTCAGATATTTAAAAAAATTCCACAGTAAAGCTGAAAAAAGCAATTCCAAGAATCAAAGTGTTTAATAATTTTCTTCAATTTATTGGGAAATGTCAGAAAGAGAAAAGTCCAGGGACACTGGCACAGGCATAGAAACATAGAATGGTTTGGGCTAGAAAGGGCCTTAAAGAAATCACCTAGTTCCAAGCCCCCTGCCGTGGGAAGGGACACCTCACCCTAGACCATGCTGCCCAAGGATCTGTCCAGCCTGGCCTTGAACACTGCCAGAGATGGAGCATTTACCACTTCCTTGGCAACCCATTCCAGTGCCTCACCACCCTCACAGTAAAGAACTTCTTCCTTATATTTAACCTGAACGTCCCCTGTTGAAGTTTAAACCCATTACCCCTTGTCCTATCGCTACAGTCCCTGGTGAAGAGCCCCAAGAGTATCTGATAAAAGTTGAAGGATACTTGAGAGCAATTCACAGACTTTTCTTCTTTAACTGACAGGAAGAAACAGATATTCTTTCTACTCAAAGATCGTAGATCTTGTGGCAATGCTTTAAATGCATTGTTCAGTCAAATAATAACCAGTGTTATACATGATGAAAATATAACTAATTTACACTCCTGCCCTGAAGTCTCAACCTCACTTCATGGATGAAATACTAGGAAATGGAGGATAAGCAGCAGTGGGGTTTTTTTTGTATAGGATCAGATGTTTACGTTAAGGCAGTGTGTTCTTTGTAGCAAAGACTGTGTTACTGCATGTTTATACAGTACCCAATGTGAAGGGACACCCATTTTCAGATGAGATTTCCAAGTACAGCCCCTCTAACAACAGCCACTTCCTTCAAGTGTATACTCTAACCATTTGCATTAGTCAACTTTTACAACATTGGCAAAAGCTCTTTAATGCTGCACAAATATACTTCATCTTCACATTAATTTACTGGCAGCTGTAAGGACTTTTTCATCAGATTCTGAATGATTTCTTTCCAAGAAAGCATTTATTAGAAATGCATTCAATTTCATTTCAGTCCAAAACATCAAAAACAGTCATGACATTAATAATAGTATTTTTATTTCCATTATTAACTTCCAGTTTCTAGCTTGTAAGTGTTTAGTACTCTGGAGAGAGTGAAGGACATCAAGAAGAACATGACATACATCCTAGTAATCTGGTTTGCGCAATAAATGAACATCAAATCCAGTAAGCTTTTTCAAACGCAGCCTTCTAAATCATTACTCAATTATTCTAAGAAACAACTATGACTAAAGATGTCAAACGAAACATCATTGTATACATTTTATAGTGAAAACAAATAAAACTAATGCATTAAGGATAGGAAGATGTCGCTGAGGAATGTTCTCTCTGATGAGCTCTTAAGTATTCAGCATTGTAGATACTGAGCTGTCACACATAACAGATAATGACCCACAGGAATAGTCAAAAACCAGAAAGCAAGATTGGTTCAAAGGTGAAATTGAATTAAGAATATTGGCTTGGGGTTTTTGCTTGTGGCTTTTTTGTTTTGTTTTCTTCTCCCCTCAGAAACAGTAAGAATCTGAAACACTTGCTCTGTGGAGGCTTGGCCAGTTAATGGTTGCAAATCTGAGACTAACAGAGAAAAAAGGGTTTACAGTATCAGAACACAACAGCCTGGTATTATGTTGGCAAAACACAGTTCCAAAACAAAGACCAACTCAGAAGCATGACTTTTATCGCACATGCACATAGTGATTAACCTCAAAATCCCTACTCTTTGTCACACGAGTATCAGAGGGATAAAGGATGTTCAAATGTGTATCTGAATGGCAAGTTTTTATTTTAATGTTCAGAGAACCCCTACAATGCCTGAAATTTTGTAAAAACTTCACAATTTCCTGGCCATTTAAAAATAAAGCAAAATAACTATCATCTGTGGAGGTATCCTTCTCAAATGCAACCAGAAACAGACGTCGTATCCATTAAGTTATACCTCACATCTATTATATTCTGCTGATATGTGAGAAACTGAAATCCATCTTAAAATAAGAAAAAGAAAAAAAAAAACAAAACAGCAGAGAAAGCAACATACTCTCAGGTCCCTGTAGCCTGCAGAAACTAAGTAACAGCAGTAGTCACTTTAATTAGCAAGTAAAACAAATATTCACCATCTTTAAAATGGCCAGCTTCTCAGTGTTCTAGGGAATGGGGGAGCGAAGAGAAAGGACTTCATCGTGCTCTGCCTTGAATGAACTACTGTTCAACTCAGACACTCTCTACTCCTCCAGGTCTATTATCCCCCTGCTTCTCCCAATTCAGGTATCATCAGCATGAAATCAGCCACTTACAAAGTCTTAGAGCACCACAAAAGCAGCACCTGTAAACATTTACAATAGCAACCTGCAGAAGGGACACCAGTTGGAGCTGGTACAGCTTTTCATATTAATTCAATTCTATTTTATAATATTTTATTGACATTTAGAATTATGCTTCCATAGTAAAAGATTTTATCTAACTTCTTACATTCAGTCCCATTACAGATAATCATTTGTTAACATGCTCTAAGGCTAGAGCTTCTACAGATCTGTAGCCATCACTGGGCTTCTAATAAATTCCTGTAGATTCACGGTGGCCTCAACTTCTTTCTGGGATTTTTTCCACCATGAAGAATAAAAACCCATTCATTATAGTTTGGACTATCAGTTCACTTTGACTGATATGCTTAGTCTTCACTGAATTATTTATATACACACACACACACATATATATATGTGTATGTATATGATTGTCAGGAAGCAATAGAATCAAGAGCATTATCCAGCCAGAAGGCAGATCAGAAAGATTAAATGATCTATACAGATAGCATTACCAGTATAGACTATACTGGTGTAGCTAAACAACCAGTGTGCTCATAAGCCAGGTTTCAGAATAAGAGTACCACGTTCTTAGGCCACCTTAACTAGAAATAAAAGGAAACATCAAAATCCCAACTGCAGCAAATTACACCATTACAGCCAAACCAAAATAGCTCTTCATCTTTGGATACGTTATTTCAGAATAAAAGATAGAGCTACGGATGTTTTCTTCTGCAAAAGGTGGCTTAGCTGCCAAAAGCATCACTGAAGATGTGCAGGCATAACTGGCATTTATCTAAATTTGCTGACAAATTGAAACTGCCAAACAGCTCTGTTCACTTGAGCAAGTGCTACAAGACTAAATAATGATAACTACTGTTGAATTTAAAGCACTTTCTGAAGGAACGAAGGAAAATTAAATACCTATACTGAAGAACCGCATCAACATTCAGTGTAAAATAAAACACTGTAAAGATGCACACATTAAGCAAACAGGTTTTCACCTGGGTATGTGTTGGGTTTCTCATCTTCCAGGAGAAGGTAAACCCCCCCAGTCTAGACTTCTTTGTTCAAAGGCTTGGAAAACAAGTTAAAAAAAAACCTGGGCAGCTGTTACTCAAGAAAAGTACACATTAGTCAAAACAACAACTGTGAAGACAACGGGCTGCAAAGGATGTATCACAAGTGCTTCATTAGGTCAACACAGCAACAGGTAACCAGGAGTTAAAGTCAGCAAATATCAGGGCTAATGAATGATAAGGATAATTCATTCATTTCAGCTTTATCAGTTTTCAGATCTCTTGGTTTGAGTCAGCACATGCCCAAGAAAAAGACTACAGAAGTAAAAGATCTACACAGCTGTGGTAGAGTAGATTTACAACAGTAACACTTCAAAAACAAACAGAAAACACCACATTGGTGACCATGGACTCAGGAAGTGACTCCTTATGCCTTACTGTTTTTTCTTTTATTAGCCTGTTCTTTGGCCACTCCAGCATTTCTTTTCAACATCCCAAAGACTGCAGTATTTCTGTAGCAATTCCTGAACCACATTTTGAATTCAGAAATGGTTTGTACTATAGAGAACACAGGTCAGGAAGCGTTCACACGTTCGCCACCTAAATAAATTGCCTAAGGATGGGAAAAGCTATTTGACAAAAAAAGGAGGTGACTATACTCTGCCTGGGTAAAGACTGTTTATTTTAGATGTTTACTGTAGAAACACTGGCCTGTAATTATATTTGAGTTTTTCCACTGCTTCACAAAAGCTTGGAGAAAACATACGCAGTATGAAAGTGTGTGAGAACGTATCAGGCTGAAAATTCACTGCTGCTTCCCTTAAAGAACAGACCTAGCTCTATACTTTACATCCACACAACAATATTAATGAGCATGAATTTGAGTTATTTCTTCCTTTCTCAAGTAGTAGAAAGATTTAATACAACAGCTCATCTTTTCCAACTCTGCAACCAGTGTCTATTTTCTTTACCAACTCTCTTTATTAGTTTCCACTCCCTCCTTCAAGATAGTCACTTTCTCTTGCCAATTTCTTCCTCTTATTCCAACAGTTTCGCCCCTATCTACACATTTTGCATTGCAGAGTAATTTCAACAAACAGTACTTGGAGAGCTTAGCCAACATCTAAACACTAATACTAAAATCTGGGAAAGGTGTCACTGCAGAAAGACTAGGACCCTTCTAATGATGTATTTCTGCCCTTCCACTAGTTCAAGGGGAAGTTCAGAAACCAACACGAACTTCGCTAGTAAATCCAAACAATTCAAAACTTCTATCATTAAGAACAGCACATACAGAATGGAAAATAGGACTCCCCAGCTTCTTTTCACCCACCAGAGTCTCCATCTATTCTCATGGGAAATCATGCTTTCCTATCCACCCTTCATTTTTCTGACAGCTGCTAGCAGCAGATGAGGAAAATACCGGGCAAAGTAGGGGTACAAGTTTTTTATCCTATCACTCCCTTATCTTCAAAGTTTGGATTTTACATACCCATCAATGCTGCTTTTACTCACTTTATTACTCCTAAGTTTCCCAGGTCACATCAGAAAAAACGACAATACGCAGCTCCATATTTCACAGCTACGCACAAAGGTATAAGAATTGATAGCGAAAGAGAATAAAACTTAATTTTTTCTTATATTTTCATAATGCCTAAGATAAATATTAGGCCATCTAAATTCTGGACAGCTATACAGGACAAGCTTCTTGATTTCCACTCCATGTTTAGACAAAAATGTTTTTAACAGACTGAAACACTTCAGTCCTCATGAGGCTACATTAGGTTGCCTTGGCAGAAAACATGTGAGGCAGAGGCACCACTAATGCCCAAAACTCTGAAATAAGAGATCTAACTAGGAGACACATCCAGTGTTCCCTGCAGGCAAGTCAGGTACATACTGCTTCTCAGCAACATGATTCCCTACAGCACCTCCAAGCCTGGCCTTTTACCCAAACTGTAGCTGTGGCTCATCTTCAAAGCATCAAAATAAAGTAAAAAAAATTGAAGGTACATCTTGCTAATCACATGTACAACATGAACCACAAAGGCTCGGGATACATCAATGATAAATGCTTGTACGTGGAACTGAGTGTGTTAGGGCACGTTGAAAGCAACCCAAGTAACCATCTGCACAAGGAAGCATATACAGAAAATTATGCAGAGATGTAGATGCAGCAGACACACCTATGATGACTAAATAAAGGAAGTTCACATGGTTTATACAGTTCATGTGTCGGAGGACTTGGATTTTAATGCTTATTCTGATTAAAGAAGGCTGATGACACTCATGTAGAAAATTATATTTATTCTACATAAATGAGCAAATTTATTCAAATAAAAGCTAAAATTAGACTGGGGAAAGAGAAAAGTGCAGAAACAGCATGGATTTTTTTTAATCTATTTCTGTTGAAAAACCACTGCTTATCTTTACATCCCATATTTTACTTGAAGTGCATAACCATAAGCATGACGTTCTGCTCAGTCTGCACATATTCACACAGCTATAATACTAGCAGTTGGAGCCATATTCTTTCTTTTCTTATCTGGAAGATAATTATTGAAGTTAGCTAAGTTGATCCAGTTGTTCAGACCATATTTCAGGATCTCAAGATCAATCTCTTCAACAACCCATGCAAAAAATTGATACAAGTCATTGTAATCAGTCTCCTACCTCTGTAGCTCAGCTGTCCCTCTCCTACAGCTATCTGTTCCTATGGCAAATGAAGGACAGTAATAACCCTTATAATTTTTGCCCATCTTCAGCTTCATAAGTTTTGCTCCCTCTGGTAGAAGCAGTGAACGCAAAGATTATTCTCTCAACTCACCCCACAGAGACCTAAAGCCAAAAAGAAAGCTTTGCCCTCCTAGAAACAAACATTCTCATCTCGCAGCAAATTTTAGTAGATCCAATTTAATGACAGGTAAGCTGACATGTCATCAAGAGAAATTATTTGTCAACAGACAATCAGCAAGATAGTGCCAGAACTAGAAACAGACCAAGGTCATCTGTCAGGCTTCACCTCAGAGAAAGAGGAAAGCAGCAGGCACATAAATATGACATGAGTACAGACAGGAAGAAACAGAAGGCTAGGCAAGAGATATAACAAAATAATTCAAATTACAACCTCAATGAATGCATCACATGATTCTCTAGCAGGCACATTTTTATGATAACCCTTCCCATACTCCCCTTTAGCTGTCAGGGATGGGAAGGACATAGCTACTTTTATCTCCTCCACCTCCTGAAAAGACAGAAGGAATACTATGGAACATTAGCCATCATTCACTCATTCATTAACTTTAAGGACCCAAGGTGACACAGTTGTCAAATGCATGCTTCCTTTGCCTGGAAGCTGTTGCAGCAACAGTAGCAGCTCAGCCCCAGGCATCCACTCACTCATTCTGCCCTGGTGGGATGGGGAAGAGAACAAGAAAAGTGAGAAAACCCTTGGGTTGAGATAAAGGCAGTTTAATAGGTAAAGCAAAGCAAAATAAGAATTTCACCCACTACCTCCCAACGGAGGCAGTTGTTCACCCATCTCCAGGAATCCATCACATGTAACAGTGACTTGGGAAGACAAAACACCATCACTCTGAACAGCTCTATATGCTGAGCATGACATCATGTGGTATGGAATATCCCTTGGGTCAGCCATCCTGTCTGTGTCCCCTCCCAACTCCTTGTGCGCCCACACTCTTCTCACTGGTGGGGTGGGGTGAGGAACAGAAAAGGCCTTGACTCTGTGTAAGCACTGCTCAGCAGTAATGAAAACATCCCCGTGTTATCAACACTGTTCCTAGCACAAATCCAAAACATCCCCATACCAGCTACTAAGCAGAAAATTAACTTAATCCCAGCTCAAACCAGCACAGTAACAAACTTAGGTTCTCCAAGAAGTGGAAGGATAGTTCTTATGAGGCTTTTCACGCCCATGGACTCATTCCTCTCCCCCCTCCCCATTTAACGAAACACAAAAGAAAGATGTGCAAGTTTGTTGTAGGTTCTTGCTCACACCAAGCCTCTTGCCTTGCACAAAACAACTGAAAAATAACAGAAAAACTGGAACAAGGAGCCTATCCAAGGAGTTTTTTCAAGTAGCCATTTCAGTTAACTTGGTGCCAGACAAAATAAGAGCCAAAAGAAGGGTTAACATAGTGACAAATCATCACATACCACCTTGTCGCCGGCCACAGACAGCAGCAGCAGAAAGCAAGTTCTTCTCCATTCCTCTAGTGAGCTAGTACTCTAGTACTAAAGAGAAAAGTCTAGGAATAGCAATCTGTTAAAGTAACAAGGCTTTTCTCTCCTAATGCAGTCAGGCATTCAGAGGAGGCTGTTCTTACAGGTGTGTCAAATGGCTCTGGTGAAACTGTCATCCTTCATCTTTCACACTAACCTCCAACTAGCTCATCACCACTCTCAAAACTGTACCTCCAGCTCTACCAAGTCAGAAAGTAATAAATTACTCACACTTGATCCACACATATGGATCTAATTAGCTCAATGGTAAAGATAGCAGCTTCACCTGTAACTGAAATTTCTACTTCCATTCACTGCCAAATAGGCAAGGTTCTGACATCCACTAGTTTGAACAGTTGTGTAACACCGACACATGCTATCTGGGTTTGTCCTCCTAGGGCTACGCATCTTTGCCTTCACTAAAACTTTGTAGGAGGATAATTAGACCATAATGGCTTAAACATAAATCACAATCTCAACATTTTGCATATAAAGATTAGTATCTACTTGTGGTCAAAACTGAAACATGGAAGTGGAGAAACAAACCACATTCACCTCCATCTATGCGAGTGCTGGTGTTATTCTGGAGTGCCTATTTTAGGTACCTGCTGTACTGGTCTGACTGTAGTCAGTGTACAGATTAGGATCAAGCAGTAAAAACAAACTACTAAGCAGGAAACCTTTTTTTTTTTTCTTTTCAAAGCACTGCTACATTTTCATACAGAGTATGCATGCAGTACCACCAAATGCCATGCATAATCCTTGAGCACACACACCAAAGAGTATCAGCACTTTCCTTCTCTGCCCTCATTCTCTCCTTCACTGCCTTTGATTTGATTCCACTGAACACATTTCACATTCTTTCTGTATTACAAACTTACTATCAAGATAGACTCTTGAGCTAAGAGGTTACAAACAGCTAACTTTGCCTTATTTCTTTTAATCAGCTATAGATGCATTCTCCTCAATGCAGCATAATTTTGTAACTCATTTACACGCCAGTCATAATCAGTGCTCTTCATACACACCTGGACCCACATTATGTACAGTCCACTAATGTCTAAAACCAAAAAGTACGTATGATTTTTAACTGCTTACAACTCTTTCAAACCATGTGTTTAGCCACCCTCCACTGTGATTACCCCCCAAAAGCTTCAACAGAGCTCAACTAGTATTTCAGAAAAACATAGAATCATAGAGTAGTTAGGGTTGGAAAGGACCTTAAGGTCATTTAGTTCCAACCCCCCTGCCATGGGCAGGGACACCTCACACTAAACCATGACATCCAAGGCTATGCCCAACCCAGCCTTGAACACCGCCAGCGATGGAGCATTCACAACTTCCCTGGGCAACCCATTCCAGTGCCTCACCACCCTTACAGTGAAGAATTTCTTCCTCATATCCAATCATCTTGGTTTTACAGGAGCATCTGCCGTGAAACATCCAGTACAGGGAAGTTTTCCAGGCTTTGATAAAAAGTAACTTTATTATCAGCAAAATGCCACATCCACAACATTTAAAATAGATCTGGTGGAAGCTGCAGTACGTCATGAAGCAATTAAATTTATGACTACTACAATGAACACACATAATTATAAGATGCCAGCATCGCACCATAAAAAGATGGTCATCTTTTGGTTTACCTTCTACAGGACCCTGCAGAAACTGCACACTCTATAGAAAGAAGTGCCCAGCACCTGCCAAGACCAACTCACAGCCTGCACGTCTGAGGCACCAAGCCACATAGTGCCACTGATTCCAGGTGCAGGTATCGCTGCGCGTTGTGCACACTATCTGTTCCATCACAGCGAGCTCAGTTTCAACTTGCCCCACTTTTGTCAGTTTTCCAGATCCTTTTTCACGGACATATTTAACCTAAGGTTCCATTCAAACAAATGGCTGAGGAAGATGGAAGGGGAGAAAGAATAGTTCAGTCAGTTCCAAATTCGCTCACTACAACGACCCTTCCTCTGTATTTAGCTTCCAGTTACTTTTCTCACTTATCGAGCGTATTTTGTAAACCCAAACCACCAGATTCTCTCTACATAAGCGCAGGCTGTTTCCCTTGATGTGTTTCATTTATTCATACATTAATGGAAATGTGAATTTCAGTAAGAATTCCTCACATGGAACTTCGTGGTGCTAAAACATTTGTAAGAATTTTTTAAGGTTACTTGACTTATGCACTCACAAACATAAATGTTCTGTAGATTTAGGAGATTTAGACCACTTTCCCCATAAACAAATATTCTTGCACAACTTCAGTCATTAAATTCTGCAAACCTCGGCTTCCCTATCTTTGTAATCTTCTGATGTTCGCTGCAGACGACAGGATTAACAGCCTTCAGGAATGTCTATGTCACTCGGACAAAAGACACCACAGAAGCGCTCTGCCTACGAAGTACATACAAAATTCCCCACAGCATTGCGTGCAACACAAGGCAGGTATCGTTTAAGGCAGCACGTATACATCACCACCAGGCGCACCTAGGCACAGCACACTGCGCTGGCCATTACTGCCCACCCTTCTCCCTGCCAAGCCGACCCCGGCCCCGCGCCCAGCTGCGGAGCCGCATCCGTCCGCAGCGGGATGCCAACCAGCCGGCCCTGCCCTGCCCTGCCCGGCCCTGCGCGGCGCGGCGCGGTGCGGTGCGGTGCAGCCCCGCTGCCTGACCCCGGGGGCGCGCACCGACTGCGGGAGGCGGCCGCGCTGCCGAACCGGCGAGCGCGAGGCGAGCGTGCGGCACGAGCGCACCTGCACGCGGAG
>JARCZZ010042519.1:0-10755 GCA_030323915.1 Brotogeris chrysoptera | reverse complement strand
AGGTTGGCATCAGCCCACCTCACAAGTGTGCCAAGGTCCCTCTGGATGGCATTCCTTCCCTCCAATGTATCAACCAAACCACACAGCTTGGTGTCATTGGCAAACTTGATGAGGGTGCATTCAATCCCACTGTCCAAGTCACTGACAAAGATGTTGAACAAGACCGGTTCCAGCACCGATCTCTGAGGGAAACCACTTGCTACTGGTCTCCAGGTGGACATTGAGCCATTGAGCACAACTCTTTGCGTGTGGCCATCCAGCCAGTTCTTTATCCAGCGAGCGGTGCAAGTATCAAATTGATGTCTCTCCAATTTAGAGACAAAGATGTCATGTGAGGAAGTGTCAAATGTCTTGCACAAGTCCAGGTAGATGACTTCAACTGCTCTACCCCTGTCCATCAGTTCCGTAGTCCCATCATAGAAGGCCACCAAATTAGTCAGGCAGGATTTCCCCTTAGTGAAGCCATGCTGGCTGTCACCAACCACCTTGTGGTTTTCATGCGCCTTAGCATGCTTTGCAGGAGAATCTGCTCCAAGATTTTGGCAGGCACAGAGGTGAGGCTGACTGGTCTGTAGTTCCCCAAGTCATCCATTTTCCCCTTCATGAAAAAGGGGGTTATATTTCCCTTTTTCCAGTTGTCGGGAACTTCACCTAACTGCCATTATTTTTCAAATATGTTGGACAGTGGCTTAGCTGCTTTATTTGCCAGTCCTTCAGGACCCACGAACAGATTTCATCAGGTCCCACGGATTTGTATATGTAAATGGTGGCACTGTAAAAAGTATGAGATGGAAGAAGGACATTTGACTTCAAATTTTTGTTGAGTTCTTTTTTAATTTTATATGATAAATGTATTCTTGATTGTTTAAAGCGTTATTTTCACAAGAAATTATAAATGATTATATGACCATCATTTTTTTAAAGTATTTTTAAAATGTTCAGAACTTGAAGATTTGAATTCTTCCAGCATTCAAAGTACTTTTTGGAAACTTTAAACCATACGCTGATATGTGTATGTGGGTGCAAACCATTTTTCTCTTATTTTTCTTTCTGTCTGTAGACTGAGGATCACTTAATGTTAAGGTCCAAAGAATGATTTAGCATATAATTTCACTCTACCTAGATGCCAAACGATACACTGAAAGCCAGGGCAATGAAACACAAGAACACCATGGTGAGCCAAACTCTTCAGAGATTCATAATGCTAAACAATTTTATAAATCTGAAAATACTTATTGTAGGCACCCAAAACAATAGGAAAGGTATTATGATTTGTTTGAATTAAAGTTTGAATTATTCTCTACAGAAACCTCGGAGTGCTATAAGAGTGACTGGAGGAAATATTTACAATGCAACTAAAAAGATTCTTAATTTCATTTGTTTTGAAGAACACTGTAATCTTTATTTGCGGTACATTTGAAAGTAAAACGAATTATGAATTATGAAATGCATACTTATTCTTGTTTCTGTAGGAAATATATTTTCAGTGTAAATTGCAAAGAAAGTATAGTTGAGATCTTCATTTTCCCTCCTTTTCCAGAACTTCCAGCAAAGGGAAGTACACACCCTTTCAAGGCCCTTTCCAATTAAAGAGTTAATGGTCTCTTTTAAAAATGCTTTTACATTGTGCTATGCACATAATTCCCCAGAGGAAAAAAAAAAAAAAAAATTAGTCTCATCAATCAACTTTTTCTATGAAGAACAGCAGGATGGAAACATTTGCCTTCTTGTTGTTCACTGTTGTTCCAGCTCTTCTGAAAGCCAAATACGCACAACTGAAAGGAAATGGAAAGCTTTTCAAGCTGCAGTTAAGCTTCAGTATCCTACTGCAGAAGCTTCCTTTGTTATACACAGAATATGTACAAGGCATTGTACTGGTCATCACAACTGAGGTTTGACTAATGAGATGTAAGAGAGTTCTTATGGTTTTCTAGTGCTTGATGGTTTGATGAAGCTCCTTTTGGTGATGTGCTCTCCTTGAGTTTCAGTCTCTAAATTAATGCAAAGTTTAAGAGACATTTATTTCTCAAACTTCACTTGTAGCATCTGTTTACTTCAAAAACAACCCCATGGATACCCATGGGTACAGTGATAGCCTCAGTGTTTTCCTGTTTCTATTTTTAGTCTCTAGTAATTCAGTCTCTATATAGCTATTCTGCTTTATCTTCCACTTAGAGAACACTCACGAGGTGGTGGTATCCAGGAGAGACTCCCATTTATCTTTTTGTCAGTACACTTCTTGGAGTAGATGAAGTACTTTATCTTGCTGTTTACAAACCTTCAGAAAAATTACACTTAACTGGCAAATTTTAGATACTTCTATACACAGTATAAAATTTCCATGGGGTATGAAAACATCACTGTAATTTCCTTCGAACAGCGATCTCTCTGTATTAATAGCACTTGAGAGAAACCACAGCAATATTTTCTGGATTTTATTATTTTGATTTTTTTTTTTTTTAACCTAACTACAGCTCAGCCGCTGGGCTCCAGTAGTAACTAACAGCTTTGGGTACCAAATTTCAGACTACTTGTAGGAACACTGCACCATGTGGTCAGCCCTTTCTAAAAATCAATTAACTTGAAAAAGCCAATGGGTCAATTGCTTTTGAATCCATATAATAGGTTTACAATAGGTAGTTCATTTTATGAAAACAGTTTTACTAGGTATTGCTTATTTCTGGGTTTTCTTCAGTCTTTGCAGGAACTCTCGGTCCTTTTATTATGGGTTGTTCCTTCCTAATGTTTGTTTTTAATTCTAAGATACTCTATATAAAATAGGATAAGCCATAGCTCTTCTCTGTGGATAAGCTGTACGGCATGTGATTCTGGATTAGCAGTGCTTCCTTTTATTGATGAGCGCATTACATGTATTACAGCACCATCAGACACAGAGCCAAGGTCAAGATACTGCTCTTCAGCTTTGTATTTATTAGTGGCTAAAGGTAGCTAGTTGCTTGTCATGATTTAAACCCAGCCAGCAACTAAGTACCACATAGCCACTCAACTCACGCTCCCTTTCCTGCCCATTTTACCCTGGGCAGGATCTGGAGGAGAATCGAAAGAATTTTAAATCCATTGGTTGAGATAAGAACAGTTTAATAACTAAAGTACAATGTAATACTAACACTAAGGAAAATAACAAGGAAAGAGATACAAAACTAAAGGGCAAAATAAAAAAAAACCTCAACAACAGTGATCCATGATACAATTGCTCACCACCCACCAACTGATGCTCAGCACGTCCCTAAGCAGCAATCTGCCCTTTTGAGTAACTCCCCGCAATTTATATGCTGGGAGTGATGTCCCGTGGTATGGAATATCCCTTTCGCTAGTTTGGGTCAGGCATCCCATCTCTGCTCCCTCTCGCCTTCTTGACTCCCTCCTCACTAGCAGAGCATGAAAGACTGCTCAGGGTAAGTGCTACTGAGTAACAACTAAAACATCTAGGGGTTAACCAGCATTACTCTCAGCCTGAAGTGAAAACAGACCACTGTACCGGCTTTCAGGAAGAAAATTAACTCTACCCCAGCTGATACAAGGACACTACTCTTCTTTGGTATTAGCATCCTTACTTAGGTGGCTTATGCCAGAGCTGGAGACAAAAGAAAACAGGAAGTCTTGATAGCACTGAAATGAATACAGAAGCTGACTACACAAACTGAAGGGAAAAGCTTCTGCTATGCACCTCTTTAGTATGGCTACCACGGCTACTGTTTGGGATACTTTTTGAAAAACAAGAAAAAAACCAAAACCAAACCTTGGACAAAACATTGTAATAAAAACACAAGGGGCTACATTTCATTTGTGCTAGCTTTTGTTGTTCAGAGTCTTACACTGTCAACAAAACTTGTGCTGGGGTTCTGAAAAATGCAGTTATATGTATTTTCATTTACCTCTTACACTGCTGTGTAAGCAAAAAGCTATGCAGACCACGTACACAAATGCTTGTACATATGCAGGAGAGTGCCAAAAAAACCAAGCAACTCAGTTATCATTCAACTACTTGTAACTTTCATATCAGTGCTCCTCCTTCTAAGAGAAATTTCTTAAATGTGCTGTTTTTTCATCAGTTCTATAACAGATAGGTTTCAGAGGATTGCAGCCTTCAGCCAGGTTTCACAGACAGGGAAGAGATTTGCTGCTCGCAAGTAAATTAAAAAGAAGTGAAATATCATTCTTAGAAACATCCTAGGGAACTGTCACTGCTGTTCCTGAATTACTCAATACAAACCTGATGCTATACATCCTCCATTAAAAAAAATGTGTTAAATGTAACTATTTCGAAGTGTGTGCAAAGGACAGAAAGTGGTGTACTGAGCTCCAGAAACCACGCAGCCCTGACTTCTGAGAACTCAGGAAAGAACCAGAGCACAGCAGCCCTTCCACCATCAGGCATAAGCCAAGCAGACGGCCACAAGGCTGGAGACACCCTCACACCACAGTACGGCCTCTGACGCGGCCGCCTGCCCAGCACAGGGCAGCGGGCGACGGCCGGGGCCTCGGGCCCGGCTCATCCGCCCCGCGCCTCTCCGAGGAGGCAGCCCAGCCTCGCTCAGCCGGACACTGCCCTCCTTTCTCCCTTTCCCTTTCCCCTTTCCCTTTCCCTTTCCCTGAGGGTGCCTGGGGCTGCACCGAGGTGTCATCAGGGCGGGCACGCAGACGGTCTCCATGCGGAGCCCCACCAGCCAGGAACGCACAACCTCTTCTCCCGCCCCGTGACGGAAATTGCCGCCCCACCGTGTGGGTCTTAAACCTCCTCCGCTCCCAGGGGAAAAGACCCGCGCCCTCCCCCCCACCAAACCGCGGCACCCCACGGCCGCCCGGGTGGTTCCTATCTTCTGGCGTAGCGCGGAGGTGGTAGCCCAGTCCCAGCGTGAGAAGGAACAGGAGGGCATCGGTGAGGGTGGGGGTATCGACAGCGCCGCAGCCCGCACGGGGGAGGCTGACCGGGACACGCGGGGGCCCCTGCGGGAGCCGCGCGCGCGCGCACGCCCCCTCATCACGGCGTTGGAGGGCGAGCGGCCGGCCACAGAGAACGGGGAGCGGCTGCCCGGGCTGGGGGCACGTCGCCGCAGCCCGCCAGTGACCGGGGGTGTAGGCGCGGACGCCCTCTTTCCCGCAAACCGCACTGCCTCCCCGAGGTGCCGGCGCCGGCTCGTTGGGACTCGCCGGTGTGTGAGCCGCCGCGCGGAAGGAGCCGTTCCGCGTCTGACAGAGACGCCCCCCCCCTCCGCCCGCCCTCACCTCGAGTTGGCGTTGCCTCCCCGCGCTGCCGGCGCTGCCGCCTCGGCCGCCGCTAGTCCGCACGTCCGCCCGCCACCGCACCCCACCGCCGCTCCCCTGGTGCCGGGCCCCGCGGTGGGCCAGGCAGCCAGCCCTAGTCCTCGCCACCCAGCCTTGGCTGCCGCAGGGAAGGGACAGCAGCGACTGCCAGCCGGGAGCAGAGGAGAGGAGCGGAGCCGCAGGAGGCTTGTGCAGCGCGCTGCGGCTGGCTCTCCGGGCATGGACAGGGTTTCGCCTTCAGCCTCAACCTGCCCGCGGAGAGGAGGGCGGTGACCTGCCGCCCAGCCAACTGGGGAGGAGAGGCACCCTCTCCTTAGCCGCGACCCAGCTCGCGCCCGGTTAAATGTCACTGCTTTCTGGCTGCTCCCCTCCGCCGCCTCACGCGTCGCTCACCTCGAGAGGGGATTGTGAAGGTGGTGGTAGAGGCAGCCCCGGCTGCGGCGCGCCCCTCCGCCGCTCGCCGTGAGGGAGCGCCCCAGCAGCCGCCAGGTAAGCGACAGGGGAACCCCCCGGAGCTGTCGGGAGTGCCGGTCGCGGGGAGCCCACCTGTCAGGGCAGAGTAACTTTCGGGGGGTGGTGGAAGAGGAGACAGCAGCATGGGCGCTGCGCCCTTCGCCCCGCCGTGCACCCCCCTTGTGAGAGAGCTGCGGGGAGCTAGAGCCGGCGGGACGCGGAGCAGCGGGCAGCCCGGCGCCGCCCTCCCTCTCTGGCCGGCTTCGTCCCGGCCCCCCCCAAGGGCTCTGGGGTGAGGATGTACGGCGCTGCTCGCTCGGCGGCAGGGTGGGCGGCTGGGGTGCCACAGTCAGCGGGTGGGCGGGGAGTCGTGCCCCGCATCAAGCCCACTCTGCGCTTCCACCTAGGGAAGAGCTTCCCCCACCGGGTTGGGAGACGTGTGATGGGGGGCCGCAGTGCTCCTGGGGCTCCCAACTACTTGGCATAAGCACAGTAGTCCTTTGTCGCCTGCGCGGAGGTGCTTCCACACCTGTGTCTGCTACCGAGGTGTATGTGCTCGCTGGAGTACGTTCATCAGTAAAGTGGGGCTTTTGGGGGGTTTAGGGGAAGGGGGGGGGGGGCGGTAAAGAGACTGTTCTACCTTCTGCAAAGCAGATTCTTTATAACTCCGGTTTAATGGAGCAGCTCGAGGTATATGCAAGTGCTCCTGAATAGACCTGGAAGAAAAAGGTGAAGAAAAGCACCGGCTGTTATATCATTTCTCCAGTCTTGAGTTAAAATTACGGGGTTTTACAAGTCCTGTCCCATAGCTGCTGGAGTAAACATCAAAATGTTCTTCAGCATTTTTCCCCTATGGCTTTCCTTGCCAAGCAGAGAACTGCAGTGCTTTCTCATTATATGCTGCTTTTTCAGAATGCTGTTCTTTCAGAAGACTTCCTCATTTAAAAAGGAAAATGTCTGAACGTTTCAAAAATAAATCTTATTTCAACTTGTATTGCTTGCCAAATGCTGGGCGGGAGGGTGGGGGGGAAGAGAGAATGGGGGAGGAGCACACGGGCTTTTTGTGGCTTTGTCATGAAAATGAGCCGTGCAGCCTTTATTTCAGTCAAAAGTACAGCATTAAGGAAATGGATGTGAAAATTAGTTCGTATAACATTAAGGGAGGCAAACCATGACCTGTAAGCCATGAACCCAGTAGTTCTGAAGCCTTACCCCACGTTCTATAGTGACACATCTGGGAATGAGGGGTCTACAATGGAAAGTGTGTCTAAGAGGATTTCACCTGAAACAGCTGTATATACCCTAAAAGAATTATATGTATGTAGGCTTTTATTCGTCGTTCACGAGCAACAACATATGTGTCCACAGGAAAAAAAAAGCCAAAAAACTGCTAGGAGGTGGATGAAAAAGATATGCTTTCCTGAGCTTCTGCATTCCAGTGGAAACCACTCAATTGAAAGAGATGGTCAGCCTCCCTGCTGTATTCAATCAAAGGACTAGGAGTTCCATTAAGGGCTACACCCTTTCCGGGAAGTGCTTCCCTGTAAAGGTGAAGCTGCTGAGTGGTCTACTTTGCTACCTAATGGACCACACAAGAGGGTGCGCTAAGGTCGCTGTCTTCCTACCTCTGCTATGTATGTGTAAATATCCCAGTCAGAATATGATTTGGGCTTTCTCCTTCATATCAGCACTTAAAACGATTGACTTCTCAGCTACTGTGCTACCTTCATACTTTTCTTACTTGAAATGTAGTGATTTTGACAGTAGCTAATCTCTGTGCAGCAGAACAATGATAATATTCCTTTAGGTAAACAGAAGAACCCTGAGAACTTGTTTTAGTACTCTGAATTCCCCCTTGAGAAAATTGGAATGACACTTGCGTAGATTGAATGAAGTAAGGTGTGATGGGCTACCTAAGAACAGCATAGTTCTGTAGTATAGCAGATATTGGGGATTTTCTGCTACTGTTATAGAATCCATGCATTCTGTGGAAGGGCTCTAGGTGGAAATGTTACCCTGTTTAGTAGCAGCAAGAGGTGAAGGAATACAAAGTATTAGAGAAGCTTGTTAGTTTAGACATCTGTCTGCAAGTACTGTGATTAGTACTATGTTGGCATGCCACTGTGAACTAATACCCTGGATTTGGGTATCCTGCAGTTAAGAAAAAGGACCAAAGTAATTTGCTGTTTGTAGTTCTGATGCTGTATCATTTTCCTCCAACACAGAAAGGTAAGGAGGTCTGTGGATTGAAATATTACTGACTCTGTGCTGAATTTAAAAGTGTGTGTGTTAGTGGCTTTTTCATACTGTGTATTAAGATCCATTCAAATCACAGAAACATAGGGTGGGTGTGGTTATGATTGATGAGGATTCTATGAGGATTCCTGTGATGGTCTTAATAATTCATGCAGGTATGATTGTTGCCTGGTGTTTTTTGTTGTTGTTGTTGTCTTTTTCCTGTTGCTTTTGCTTGTTTACATGTTTGTGTACCTTTTGACTGTTTCTAAACCTCAGGGAATAAAGTGGGGAAAAAAGGTGAAGGGTTTGGAGGTTTTGAAGGCTTGGTATATGGTTGCCTGTTGGTCCATTAGCTCATCCTTTGTGAGAAGGTAGATTTCCTTCTAGCTGTTGCTGATAATTAAAAATCCAGATGAGGCACAAGGAGGGGGACAAGTGGATCAGTTTCAGTAAATTTTTACAATAGTGGGTATGTGTGTTGCTGCATCCTCCTTTTGCCAATGAGTTTGTTTGGCAACTAGTTCTATAACACATTATGTTAACTAGATTCTAAGTCTCTGCGCTTTCTTTTCACTTTTTGTACAGATATTCAGGACATTTAAGAAAATTCTGTTTCTAATTAGTCACTGATTGACATCCCTGTGTCATTATAAGGCTGATTTGGCTAAGCTGTGTCTAATTATGAATCTTTACAAATTATTGCTCATTTCTCATTAGTACAGTGACTAGTTTAACTGTTAATTTTCCAAGATCTTTTCAGCTCACCTGTTTTCAGCCAGGAACTTTTTTTCCCTAATTTGAAAGCATAAAAACCAGCTTTTTCTTCTTTTCTGGAGAGAGTGGCTTCTCTGTTATTTTAGAAAAAGCATTAAAATAAATGAGGTAACTCCTTAAAGAATTAAATTGAAGTATTTTAAATTTATAGGCATTGCTCCTCAAGACATGCAGCATACCAATCGATGCTTTTTGTGCTGAGATATCAATATTATTCCTACGAGATATGCTGACTAGAGCAAGCAACTGAGTTGCTTACTGTCTCATAAGCCTTTTTATTCCTGGGGACAATTCCATTTCTTAATGATGAAAATCTGTAGAGGGAGGAAACATAGATGATAAACTGGCATCTGTGTTGTATAATGACATTTTGTTGACCCATTTTCTGTTGATAAAATGCAAATCTAGTGATTTCCCCCCCCCCCCTTCCTTTCAGCAACTACCATGTGAAACAGTAGCTCATGAGATTATTGGTAATCATACTGATCAGAGTTTTTATTAGATTAAAGTCTAATCTCTCATTCCTTTTGAAACTTGAAGCAGTTATCTGTATCAGCAGATTGTAGGCAAGTCTTGCTATATATTGATATGCTGTTTGTGTTATCAGCTTGATGATTATTATAGAAGTTATAGTATGTCAGTGTGGGTACTTAGTGAACATCTTTTCCATTAGATGGAATTAGTGAACAGTTTAACCCACCTTCCAGAAAAACTCCTAATTACATGCAAACAGAAATAAGGTTGCATAGAAGTCAATATTTCATTTAAAGTGAAAATATTTTAAGCTGCTGCTTACTATTGAGTAATACTTTAGCTAATCTTTTTCATAGTCCTTAAAAGACAAGAAAGTCCCTTCTGTTTGGGTTTGCAGGAAAAAGCCAAATGATACCATACTTAGTGTTTTTTAAATTACGTCACCAAAGTAGTGTGATTTAAAAAAAAAATCTCAGAAAACTGTATCTGAAGGAAATGGGCATGTGACTTTTCATCTGATAGCCCAATTGCATTTCCTAAAAAGAAAGAAAATTTAGAAAATTTGTTTTTAGTTGCACAGATAAAGCAACATAACTTATTAGCTGTCAGTCTCAAAATTAAAGTTGCAGTGCAAGGAAAAAAAGGTAAAATAATAGCAAGATTTTGTCATTATCAGTAATAAAGCTATAATGTATTTGAATGGAGTGAGCAGAATTAAATTCAGCAGAAACATTTGTCTGTATAAAATCTGACTTTATTGTGGATTTTGTTTGATTAACTGCAAAACATCTGTCCTTTAGTCAGAGTGAAGAATAATTATTATACAGTCCTATTGCTTTTTGTTTAGCCGTGATTTACACATCAGTAGCTTGTGATTAGTATTCTATTACTTTTAATGAATAAATATTCTATTTTTACATTTTTAAATTAAAATTTTATGTCTTCGTGAAGCCATTCTTCAGATGAAGACAGTTTCTTTTGAATGATGAAAAAATCAGATGTATCCCTTAGAACTGTTGGAAAGATTGCTTAATTCTTGCATACAATGATAATATACTTCTATTTGAAATTAAACTTTTAAAAATTGCCTTTATCCTGATATTTACGTTTAATGCTTAAGAGCAACGAGTGGTTGTTAGCCTAGATCATAGGAATTTAATAGAACCCTCTTTCCCCCAGATAGTTTTAATACCAGTCTTCAGTGTTGAAAACTTGAAAGAGCCATAAGAGTGGCATTCACTAGGGCAGAACAAAGGCTGTCCTGTAGTTCTACAAAATCAAAGCCCCATCTCTAGGGAATAGTGGGATTTTACTGGAGTCCTTTCTCTGATAGTTTTGTTGTACCTGGGAGTGTGAAATTGGGAATCACACCACTAGGGCAGCCAAATAGGCTAGCCTTGTGTCCTGGGTTCAGCAGCAGTAGTCATTTTTCTCCTTGGTCTCTCTCTCTCTCTCTCTCTCTCTCTCTCTCTCCCTCCTTGGTCTCTCTCTCTCTCTCTCTCTCTCTCTCTCTCTCTCCTTGGTCTCTCT
>JARCZZ010042517.1:9932-39499 GCA_030323915.1 Brotogeris chrysoptera | reverse complement strand
TTGTATTTCTCTTGTATTATTACTGGTGGTAGCAGTAGTGATTTGTGTTATACCTCAGTTACTAAACTGTTCTTATCCCAACCTGTGCAAGTTGTATTCTTTTGATTCTCCTCCCCATCCCCGTGGGACTGGGGAAAAAAAGAGAGGGGAGTGAGTGAGTGAGTGACTTCGTGAGTTATTAGCCTGGGTGAGGCTTAAACCACGACATGCAAATATGCTAGCGTGCTGAGACTTCACCAATGGGCTCTGTTCCCAGCTCTGCCACATTACAAAAAATTAATGTTTTAACCTGCCCTCTAAGGGAATTGCAAGACTTGTGCATGTAGGAAGAACATCAAGATAATCATGGTAACCTGGAAGTCTTCCCTGCGCTTAGGGTCTCTGAATCTAGAACTGCTTTGAAACAGGCTGCTTGAAGTCCTGCCTATGTCAAAGCTAAGAATCAAATTGCAGCTCCCAGAGTAGCACACTATTTATTTGCTCCCTTTTGGCTCCTCCTTCCCTCTGTAATCACCATTGATTGCACCCTGGGAAAAAAGCTTCAGTTTGCACTGTGTAAAATGCAGACACCAAGCAGTAGAAAAATTACCTAACAATGAAAATCAGCAAAGTAAGTGATGCTCCAAATCTGCATTGAAAACTACTTAAGAGGAGGGGGACTTTCAAAAGTGCTGAGACCATACAACTCCAGTCTTGGATTTGGGTTTTTCATTCCAATATCCCCAAGGCTACAAAGTTTGCCCCAGCCTTTCCGCCAGAGACAAGCAGAGCTATGAAAGAAACAGCCAGCTTAAAGGGTCAGTGGTATGAAAGCTCCAGAGAAATGTCTGGGGAAAACAGTACAAAAGGACTAATGAAGATGAGGTGGTGTTAGAAAGGTTGGTTATCATTTGTAACACTCTCTCTAGCTCCTAGTTATGCAGGAACCTACATCTGACGCAACCAAGATTAAAAAAATATATATAAAATAAAATGGTTGTGCCTCAGTCTGCTTCATGCGATTACTTAAAAAAAATGGTACACATTGAAAATAGAGAAAACTGCTTTGTCCAAACAAAACCGGCTCAGCTATTGAGTTCACGACAAGAGGAAACACAGCTGCGAGGGTTTTTCATTCCCTTCTGCATTTCTCTTTCTTTTCTACTTTTTCTTTTTTTTTTTTTGCTCCTCTTTAATAAACCATCCAGGCTTAGTAAGGTGAGACTATTCCTTTTCCAGTATTTGTGTGAAGTTCAAGTCCAAAAAAGCAATGCCCTGAAACAACCTGACACCAGTACTCATTTTCAGCTCTCCAGGTGGCTGGACCATTCCGTTTCTGCTGTTTTTCAACCATGAGGTTACACGGAGCTATTAGCACTGGAGGCAGAAGCTATCTTCTCCAGTTTTGCTGTTGCTTTTTCTTGCTGTTGCTTCTGCTGCGTGCATCCACCTCATTTTTGTTTGCAAGGACATGTGCTGAGACTTTATAGCAGCACCAGAGCTATTCCAGTTCATTGCAATGAACCTTCTCTCTCCCATTCTTCTCACATCCAAGAAAAAACACTGTTGATATCTTTAATGCCTTCTAAAAGACTGCAAAACCGAGGTCATTCCTCATTAGAAAAAAAAAATAGTCCCCCTTCCTCAACAACTCTTGGTTATAAAAGGAAATAAACTTCAGTTGTTATAAAGAAAGCCACACCATTTAAATGCTTTCAGAGGGTTTTGGGGTTTTTTTTCTTACTTTCTCTTGAATCTTTAATAAAAGGCTGAAATATGTTAATGGTGGTTGTTGCTATAGCAAGCTCAGGCATCTGTAGTGAAGTCCCTGGTTTAATTGCTTGTTGTTCTGCAGTGATGAGGTCATGTTAACATCACTGACCCTTGGGCACATTTATTCTATCAGAATTAACATAGCAATGACCTGAGGCAATCTCTGTTCTTTCTTTCTCCCTCCTTCTTAGGATGAGGATTAGCCATTACTAGTATCATCCTGGCCTGCTTTGGTGCTGATAGTGGAAAGATTTTTTTGGGGTGCTGGTGAAACGCTACAAATAATACCGATTTTCTCAAAGCACACCTGACTGTTGAAGTTTACTGTATTTCATTAAAACTATCTTTTCCCCTAATAACTCTATTTAAAAGTAATTTGGATCAAGAGTTTTAATTTTGATAGAGCATATGTATCAAATAATTAAAAGTGAATATTCATAAATAGCATAAATGTCTGGAGGAAGGGAGGGACCATGGGTGGGAAACGGTTGACTGGTGAATTCTTGAGGTAGAACTAACATGATCCAGATGTTAGGCATTTAGCACAGGTGCAAGACACAACACATTTTTGTTCATTGTTTGCTTGTAAGTAAACCTAAAAGAGCTAGTTTGGTTATTTTTTAATAGTCCCCCTAGCCAGCTATGGAGCATACATGCTCAAAACCCCACTTTTTTAAGTTACATCAATCATTTTGCCTGGCTAGACAATTTATAGGGCTTTTGCCCACATTAACGGTTAATTTCGTGTGCCCACATCAAATATATATTTTTACAAAATGCTCACAAATGCAAGTGTGGTAGCTTGATAGAAATTTAAAGTGCTAGACAAAAGCCATAATGGAGGATTTCTGATGGTCAGGAGGGGACTAGCAGGCTGAAGGAGCTATGTGCTCCTCCGCTAGCTAATGATTTCAGAGGGTGGATACTTCTGTCATGCACCAAGGGTGATAATTTATGGGACTGCTTCATAATCCAAACCAGACAGAGATCTCCCTCAAGGCAGCAAAGGTCCTTTCTTCCATATTTTGATAGAGCCCCTAAAGAAGACAACTAATATAGTGAAACCTTGCCTCTATTGATAGGGAGTTTAAAGGGCAGGTGGATATGGACTTAAAGGAACTGATGCCACAACAGTAAGTACTATAATTAGATGCTGGTCCCTTAGGCTGGCATAGCTTCTTGAAACTGTGCTTTTCCCTTAATGCCTGTAGTCACACGGACTATTTTAATCAAAAGAGGGTTTCATTCTCTCTTTCTTGACTTCTTTACGCCATAGAGCAAGTCCCTATCCCAGTGACACATGGACTGAGAAAGCAATGCATTATGTGAAATGCCCAGCTTTGTTTCATTTTTCAGTCTTTCCTGTAAATTGGAGTTTCTGTGGCTCTGAGTAGGGGTAGAGATGGCCACACAGATATGACACACTGCCCTGGAGGTAAAGTTTCTGAGGGGTTTGAGCATTTCAGAAAAAAATAAGAGCTTGTTTCCGATTGAGTACATTACTTAAATAGAACAGAAACATTGCATGCCATTTTAAAATAAATAGAAGGAACTTTTTGAAATAAACCACCACTTTATAATAAAGCAATTTTTAAAATCTCTGAAACACAACATTGAGTTTTGCTCGGTTTCCAGCAATTCAAGAAAATCAAGTGAAGTTTGTAGAAGGTTCAGCTGTAAGTGAAAAGAGGTGGGACTACACAGTTTCCCTCAAATCTTGGAAAAAAAAAATCTAATCTACTTTTAGCTGGAAATGACGCTTGGAGCTTTTTAGAAGCAAAGACCCTGTTCACCGGCACTTTAATTCTCTGCAGACTGCCAGAGCAGAACCTTGAGGCTTTAGTGAAAACACAGATAAATCCCGAAAGCTTTTTAAGAGACAACCCTTAGTCATGCACAACAAGACATCCACTTCTCAAAAGAGGGAAAGGATTGCATGTTTAGTACTACGATTTGTTACGGCAAACTGGCACAAATCAGAAAAATCGCACAGGCTTTCAGATACAAACCTTTCTCTGGGTTTGCGTGGTTTTTTTGTAAGGACTACTTTTGGTCTAATTAAGGTTTTGCCTCTATCTGCAAACCTGGTCTTGCCTGTGCACCTCTATCACCAGAACGATGATAGGTACCGGTTTGACAAAGGTGACATCGCTAAAAGTGACAGGGGGTCACAGGCAGCAGCTCAGAGTTGTCCTTCCTGCATTATTTACAGGATTTACGGTGTAACAGTGTTAGCCCCCAGGGGAGATCCTCCCTTGCTTTTGGGAGTCAAGGTTACTGGACAGCCTGAAAAATCATTCTGCTCACACGTGTTAGCATCCACAAGAGCTCACATGTCACACTCACCTTCTTCCTCCAGAGACTGCATGCTTATTTCTAATGGTGGAGTCTTGAAATGCTTTGCTTATGTTTTCAATTATGTTTTCATCAACATAGTCATAGCTGTGCTCTTCTTCCTCATCCTCTTCTGCCTCACAATTGCCAAGTGCCTGATTTGTTAGACCTGAACAATTAGCAAAAAATAACAGTAAGGAAATGGAAGACTCTGCCCTTGCCCCATAAGAAATGTGCAATTCATATAGACAACAGCAAAAGCAAAGGGCAAAGTGAGCAATGTTCTCCTCACTTCTCTTATTTTCGTATCTTAAATGACTTGCTCAAGTTCCTGAACAGTACCTGGCAGATCAAGAATGAAACCCAGCTGAGCATTTTACAAGAGAGCCTTAGCTGAAGAATTCCTGTTTTAGTTTTTGCACAATACTTGCATCTCAGTGTCTGTGGGCAAACGGGATAATCTGTTGTCTACTCTCCATTAGCTGTGCACAAGTAACTGTAAGGTTTAGTAAAATGGTTAAAAAGCGTGACCACTAATGGCGTAAAAGCAGGCAGATAAAATTATCTGACCGTATCAAGAGAAAAGCAGCCCACTTGCCATGTGCAGAATGTACCATCCCTATTGCAGATTTGCTCCCTTGCTGTCATGTTTCATTGCCTGAAGAGAAGAGTCTCTGCAGCTAGGAAGCTGTTGTGTTACTGTGCAATTTCCTAGAACAAACCTCCCATTTCTTCTTAATCTGAAGGTGATATAACAAAGATACAGGCCTGTAAAATTAACTAAAAGTTCTGAAGCATATTTATTTACATCCGCCTAGACCAACCTCAGGCAATACTGAGGACAAACCCTCCCGAAAGAAGTTGCCTTTCCCCACTAGGGCAGAGACCCTCACAGGAGACCATTCTGCAGCTCCAGCACTGGGTTGAGTTCTGCACTGAATCTTGGCACAGAGGCAGCGTCACATTGCAGCTCATACTGCTGAGGTATAGGTTGCTGCCAAAAGGTCCCAGGGTCTTCTTCTCTGCCTGGGTGATCCTACTGCTTCTCTGAGGCTAGAGGTAGCTCCCAAAAGCACATGGAGCGGGATGTCACAAGTATTGGCCAGTGAGTGCCCCGCATCCCACCTCCAGAGCCACCATATCCCTTGGTTCATGCTATGGCGGGGAAGAACCGGGTAGCGGTAGAACAGAAACTCCCTTACCGGGAGCAGCTCACCCTTGGGTTTTATCAGGAAGCTTCACATTATATGGAGCTGAGAGGATACTGTGTTTCTAAAGAAAAAGGTTTCATCTGAAATGGCAAAGCAGTGTGAAACACTGTTTGGTAAAGCCCTTCCTGGTTGTTTGATTTCCTACAGCATGAGCATAAGCGCAGGGCCTCGCAGCCTATCTGACCTGGCGGCAAGGCTGTGCTTGTCAAACAGGTCCTTCTTTGTGGGACGGAGCTTCTCAAACAAGAATCCTCCCAGGCTTACTCCTATGACCGCCGTGTGCCCTTTCACCAAGGGAATAGCTGCATACACTCCCTGTGGTGTCCAACTCCCACTTGTGCTCCTCCTGACACTGTCCAAAACTGAGGCGTCTCTCCCCGAAAATCTGTGTAGGAATGATTTCTTTCTGGAGTTGTGATCCTTTCCTTTACAGATTTTCTTTTTAAGGCCAGAAATAACCCTGAAGTTAATCAAGCAGCTGTCCGGCCTCACCAGCGCAGTTTCTCATAGGCTAATTTACCTACAAGTACCCCTGCTACTTTTTAGGGAAGAGTGACTTAGAAAAGTATTTACAGATCTAGGCATCAAAAGAAAAAAAACAAAACAAAACCAAACCCAAACAACAACAACAAAATCCCCAATCAAACCCCGAACATATAATGAGAAATTTAATTAAGGTCTCGCGCACACGCGTGGCCACTACCTTGTTAATAAACATTTTCAGGTTTGTAGTTCATTTGCAAGTTGGCTGCGGTTCAGATAAGTAAAAGTAGACTAATGAATAAAACAGGTACTGAAAGAATAAACTAACCCCTTTGATTCAGCAGGAGAAATACTGTTTCTGTGCTTAGACTTGCTAATATGGCTATAAAGTACAGACTGCTCATGGCTGGCACAGCCAGAATTTATTCTTTCCTAAACACATGGAAACGAAATGATATGCTTCTAAGCAAGACAGCTCAAGGAGAAGGGAAATTAATGTCATCAGGCCATACTAAATCAAAGCTGTCCTTCGTCCCAAACCTGTGTAGGATGCCTTCTGAAATGTATATATTTACACTTCAATAAAGCATTAAGCAATGAATGGGATAAGCTGAATTATCCCAAGAGGATTCTGAACAGTGAAATCAATGCAATTTCCTTCCCTGATTGAAAAAAAAATCTATTCTTCTCAACACTGAATTACTGAATCAGATATGCCATCTCAGCCTGCTAAGAAAACAAAGCTTACATCATTGTGCTGTCTATCCATCCGTCAATCTCTTCAGTAGTTTTAAAAGGGGTTTTTTTTGCCAATTTCAGTCCGATTTGAAAAAGGGGCAGAAGTCTCAATGTGGTTACAAAAGCGAGAGTTGAATTAGCTCTTGTATTGAAGGAAAAGCATGAAGAACACAGCTGTTATACACTACATTTGGCAGCAGCCAGCAGGATAAATCGGTATGTGCATATTTGCTGGCCACTTAACAGACACATAGCTCAAGACCTGCTATTTTTCATGTGATATGAGTGCCATAAGGAGAGTTTTGGTTATTATCAGAAGAGCCATAGGGGACAACAGATCTGAATACTTATTAAACCAAATTTCATTAATCCTGCTCTTCCTGGAACAATTTGTATAATTATGTTTGCTGTTATAGTGGAAGGGCAGTGCTCTGCAGACTAAACATTTCCATTTATCTCACTTGTACCCCTGAATGAGTAGGATTTGCGTTTTTCCCCCCTCAGAATATACTTGCTGTTTTTTCACAAACTTCAAGGTCACAATTGTCATAATTCTCAATTCTGCCCTCCTTCAAAATATAGGCAACAGAAGTAACTCAACCCATCAGGACACTTGCTTGAATGAAACTGGCACTAGAAACCCCAACTCATGTACGTACAAGGCTGCATACCTAAACAGCTCTGACCGTGACCATAACACAGTTTTACAGCTGTGGGAAACATCTCAGTTCAGGTTTTATGCTGCATGAACTAACATTCAACCACATAATAACATTTAGTGTTTATTTATGCCTCACTTGAAAACAAGAGTTGTGAATTACTATGTGCAATAGCAAGTGAACTAAACTTGGTAGAACCACATCCTTATTTCTGCACATTACTGAAATGAAAATGTACAGAACTAAAGGCAGATGCAGAAGCCAAAGTGGTTTTATGAACAGTAGCATTTTATTTGCTGTGGGTCTTGTTCTAATGTTCCTCAGTGCTAATGAGAGCTGATTCCTTATGGAGTGCTACCGAAAACTACTCAGTGACAGCAGAATCAGTCCCTATAAAACTAATGGACTGCTCCTTCAGCTTGTATTCATCAACTATTACTTCAAGTGATGATGTAACATACCTTTAAAAACTGCAAAGTGCTACAATCAAAGTATTTCATGTGCACTGTAGGGTTACAATTCGTGTGTGGGTAATGTTTATCTCTCACTGGAGTCTACCAACCCATTGTTTGGAAAAGTTTAATCTTAAACTTAATTTCTTAAAAGATCTTAAATTTCCTGGAGGAGATATCTGTTGACTGCTTTCACTGTCCTTTTATATTTTAACTTTCCTCTTTGTCACTTTTCACTTTGCTGGTTTTATCGAATTCTTAGAGACACTGATTTCCACTGTTGCACTACCGCCTCTTTTTGTAAAATAACTCCCCAGCGTATGAACAGTCTTGCAGATGAGAAACAGCTCCCACAAGTTTTAAACAATTGCGTATTTCAAGCCCAACAATACCTGCCTGCAAGAAGGTATGAGAAGGTTTGAGGCCACTGTCATGCACCCTTTAGATCCCAGATGCTGCTCTGCACAGAGCTCATGAAGGACAGCCAGGCAGCACTGCTAGACACTGGGAGAGACGGCTCACGTGAAAGCCTTTTCAGTTACCCTACAGGTAACTCTGCTTTACCTTCTCCATTGCAGCCACTCCTACAAGCTTCTGCCTGGAACCTCTGTCTATTACTGCAATTACAATCAGTCATACCTAAGAAACGAATGAAATATGTAAATATTCAGAGCCTATGCTTTCTTTGACCAGCTGTAGAACAAGTTACAGTTTGGTTAAGAGCAAAGCTGATTGAAAATGTTTAAATATAATTTAGTAAAGTCTACCCTCTGTCCTATGAAATTATGTGATCTCTGTCGCATCGTTTTCTTCCTTTTTTCAAGCTTATCTCAGAATATGCATCAGCCAAGAGTAAGTTTTGTGTTTGCAGCCAAAAGAAAACCAGAAAAAGAATCCAATTGCACTTCTTTAAAGATAGTTACAAGACCATAGAAGCCAAAGTGTCTAATAACAGTTTTGCCCTAACCAAAGACTGAGCTGCAGTGTGGAAGCTGGATAGAATTGTCATACGTGCATACAGTAAAGGATTTCTAATTCATATTTCTTATCACCATGTGCCTGATTCCTAATTCTGAATGTTAATAAGAAGTCCCTGTGATGTCGTGAAAGAACAGCTTTCTTTCTCCTTTTTTCTTTTTAATAATCTCTAATTCTATGGTTTTGGGGATATTTTATTTAATTCACTTCAATATTTGTTTTAGATCACAGATCCATAACCGAATGCGTGGCCCTAACTGATGGGACAACAAGCTACACCACAGGCGCAGAGATTTCTTAAACTGTTTTCATTGCCAAATTAGCAGACATTATATGTGTGTCCTAAATGGCAATCAGAAGGTCCATTCTTTTTTCATTTTCTTCAATCCGCTGGCCTCCTAAATCAGGTGCTTAAAGTCAGAATGTATAAATATATTCCCCAAAATGTCCTGACATCAATAAACAAAGTCACCATAAGCACTTTTTTATTGCAGACTGTAACAATTCCGGAAAACTAAACCACAAGCAAGAAAATTAGGTAAGATTAATTTTAGAAACTCCTCTTAGAATAAACTTCAAGGTCATAGAAAAATTGATACAGCAGATTTCTAAAGGGATTTATGATCCTGCAGGTATTGCTATTATTTCTAACGAATTTAAACTCAGTCAAATATAAGAAAATACGATAATGTCTTTAGTGGTCAGGTTTAATTGTAACAGAAGAAAAAGGTTCAATTTCTTAGCAACAAAGGTAATAAATCCTATCTTTATGAACATGAACTCTGCAACGAAAGACAATAGAGGCTTTAAAACTGAAAGAAAAACACGTTGCTTTGCTTTTTGGAACTGTGTGGCCTTTTGTAAGAAATAGCAATTGCCTCTGGTTGTTGGGGGTTTTTTTGAGAGCACAGATTCAACATCCTTATTAGGAATCTGAAACAGGTTGGTGCTTTGAAGTGTGGCTTAACATTCATCGGTAGAAGTTTAAAGATTAGTCAGTGAATGGCGCGTTTCCTCCTACTCAAAACCCACAGGAGTGTGTCTGTGTGATTAGTCTTGACATATTTTCTAATCCATTATCTTGTGAATTAGCAGAGCAGAGTATACTCTTTGGAACAGGCAAGCTTGTTGCGTGCAACAGTGGACCCATGGGAATCCTTTGGCTGGCCTGGAAGAACTGCTATGTCATCTAATCCAATCTCCTGCATAATTCCGCAGTTATCTTTGAATTAAGTCAAACAATTTTGGACTATACTAACACACATCTCACAGAAAAAAATTTCATTTTGTCAGCGTACAATCCATCACTGTTATTTCATCCAGGTTAAATCTGCCTAGCTCAAACTCACACTACACTCAAATTGAAGACAAACTTTGTATGGGGATATACTTCAAGGCAATTTAACAAGAAGCAATTTCCTAGCCTTGCAAAAGAAGAAACATTATGATGTGCTGCTTCTTGATTTTGTATGTACTAAACAAAGGTACTGAGTGTTTGTTTGAAACCCTCAGTAAGAAAGTCTATTTTTTATCTGTGAATAAGCCAGTCCTCAGCATAAACATTAAGCCTGGCCTACTTCAGTAAGGATGCTTTGGTCATGTTTTCTTCTGGCGCACATACCCCCGCCCCACTTTCCTTACCCTACAGAGATTAATCTATACAAGTGATCCAACTGATCCCTGTAGCATGGACAGTGTTTTTCAAAGCAATGTACCAGCAATTTGCAGGTAGTTCCTTTGACGCAGAAGAGTACCACATTAACCCATCTTGGCATTAATTTTTTTCCCCAAAGTTTAAACAGAGGATACCGTCTTCTGTAGCTGCCAATATGGAAGCTACCATTTACCCCTAGAAATCTAACCAAATCATTAAGCAGTGACAAAACAGAGCCTGCAGGTAGATTTTTCAAAGCCACTAAGTATCAAATTTGCGATTATCTTTCAAAGCAGCCGGATACCAAAATACCTTTCAAAAACCAGCCCGCAATCAACTACTACAGCAGTAAGGATTAGTGAATATTCAATATGCTACACTAATTCATTGTAAAAGCTGTTTGGTGGTGTCAATATGAGTAGTTTCAAATAGACAGTCCTTTTTAGGAGTCTTACACGCTAAATGACAAGACGATAAAGAGAAACTTTACGGGAAATTCAGTTATGATATCAGTTATCAGTTAACAAATGCTGTGAGAATGAGCATTTGTGCTTTAGTCTTCCAAATATTTCAGTGTTGTAATTAATGTGATGTGTTCATATTTCAGATATAACTTGTGAGTGACAGATTAATTAAATCAAATTTATTTTCTATATGTACTGCAAAGTCTTTCGAATTTGCCCTCTTATCATCCAGTTTCTCAACTTCAGCACATCTCGTTCTGAAAAACTTGAAAGATAACTAGGGAAAATAACCTTCTATCAAAAATGCTTGGGAAATTCAAGCAAACAGTGACTTTAAAACCAATTATCAGTCAAGTAATTTGCTCTTTTTTTTTTCTTCAAAATACAAAAATGTGAAGACATCTTAATGTAAATTGCTTGTCTTTAAAACCTGTTGGAATAAGAGTTTTTAATAACAGATTCTGCGAAAGCATCATCCTAAAGCAAAAACAAAGTGCATCTTTTCCACACTCCTTTTCCTAAAAACTACTGCATATTCATGCTGCAGCATCAGATTTTAATGCCATGCTGCTGTTGAGAGTTTGGATGAATTTGCCTTATGGCATTCATGGAGGAAGAACAGAAATGTTCACTTTTCACCTCCTTTGAATAAGCTACATATTCCAAGTGAAATCACATAAGGGAATTCTGTATGTAAATTACTTTTCAGGGCTGGGTATAAGCTTTGTTATATTAATAACTCAAATAATAAAGCTTAACTGACCTTTAATCACGCTGTTTACCACTGATGTAGCATTTCTAGTCATGTCCCTCTTATTGTCATGATGCACCAAATCGTTTCGACAACTAACTTGTAATTCCAAAACATCAGCAGCTTGATTTGAGCACAATTTCTTGGTGGTGTCCACACAGAAATTCTGAAATTACACAGAAGAGCACATTGACTTTACATGTAAATTGTTATTCCAAACTGAATGTTTTCAGAGATGTGACACACAAAAGGAACATTCTTTGGGTTACTTCTATGAATTTTAACCACGTATCTTCTGTTTGTCAAAGTTATCTATCACATCTAACATAATGCTTGCCTTTGAGGCATGTACATCACAAAACAACATGACCAGAAGGCCGGCATCCTAGGTGAAGAAATTACCTTTAAAGCTTATTTCTAGTCTTTTTTTTCTTTTGGGGGGTATATGGAGCTATGCAAACACAAGGAGGGAGGTTCATATATCCCTTTTGGTTGATGCAGATTTCTTTCTGATTAACTATTTTTACTGTATCAATTATTCATTTAATGAGTTCTGTTACACATTACATCATAAATCCATATAAAGTCTGACATTTCAATTACATTTATCCAGTAGCATTCATAGAATAGTTAGTATAGTTATATGATAGGAGCAGACAATCATTAGGTGATTAATTATAATGCTAATACATTGCAGGAAGTGAGTTATATGGCTGTAATATTTGCACCTCATGAAATTCAGGCTTGATACGTACATTTCCATAATTTTGTGTTTGGCTTGTTGGTTATTGGTTTAGTTTTTTTAATTCTGAGTTATTTATGTCATAAATACTTTCAATCAAATATATATTTTTATTTGCATAAATAAGGGTCAATTAAAAGTATCAAAAATATATCTTTAGAGAAGCTGTGCAGGAGCTGGAATGTAGGTACAGTCCAATTGTAATCATTATATCAGAGAGCATGCATCTTAAAGAAGAATCAGGATAGATTTTCCATGCAAAATAAAATGTGTATTTTCATCAGCAATGATAAAGCCCATCCTATTTAGAGAGAGAAGGTCATGCTGGTAAAATTGACAGTAGCTACACAGTAATAGCATCTGCTCCTTTCAGAATCAGCCCACAGTTTGCAAAAGGAAAACATGAGCCCCCATTTTATGACAAACCCTTAAAAAAAAGCCCTTAAATAAAAAAAAAGATCAGCAAGCAACAATAAAATCACTCTTAATTGAAATAAAAATTTGTGAGAGTATATTAAGAATTACAGATAAGGGTGAAATCTGTAAAATCTATAGACAATTTTCCTCGGGGGGTGGGGATGTCACAATGTAACATAAGTGAAAGACCCTCATTTTTCAGTTAGAGGAATCTATGGTAGTTTCTCCAATTTCTAAAATAAACACTGCAAGCTCAACCTGCAGGAGTTGACTGAATTACAGTATTCAACGCATGTTTGCATAGCACAGGCTGTACAATGCTGGCTAGTGCTCTCCTTGATTGCAAAAGAGCCTCTGAGGTCAAGCGAAGGTTTAAGCAATGATGCAATTCACAAAAACCTCAGCAATTTTTACAAACAGAAATTGGGATGAAAAATGTCAGAAGTAGTTCTTCACAGCTGAGAATTAAAATAACCCAAAGAAAAAGGCACTGCTCAAACTACGATGATGCTCAGCTGGTGTGTTGTGGAATGGCTTCACTGAGGTTACAAGACCTTTGCCTTTCTTTCACCAGCACGGCATGGTATTTCTTTCATCTCCAGTTCTTTTCTCAATCATATGCCCAAAAACGTGCCTGTATGCAGTACGTGTTTGTTGCCAATCTGGCCTGAGAATATGAACATATGCTTTACAGGTAGTTATCAAGAAGCATCCACCTTTTGCTCAGGGAAAATACATGCTTAAATAATCATTTTTCAAAGCTGTCACTTGTCCTACCCTCACTATCAGTCATTCCTGATTATGACAAATTAAACGTCTTGGAAGGCCCGGAAACATTATTCAGATTCTTCCTGCGTACAAGTTATTGGGCATACTTATCACGTAGAAAGCTTTCACTTAAAAGTTAACTTTCAGGTAACAAGTGGATCTTAATTTAAATAGTAGACATAAAAAAACCCTGATTTTATTCTTTTAAAATCATTAATTCTCTTATTTTCCAGTCAGCTCCTTATTTCATAGAGTCAGAGAATCTTAGAATCGTAGAATCATAGAATGGTTTGGGCTTGAAGGGAACTTAAAGCTACTCCACTTCCAGCCCCCCTGCCATGGGCAGGGTCATCTTCAACTAGACCAGGTTGCTCAAAGCCCTATCCAACATGTCCTTGAACACTGCCAGGGATGGGGCAGCCACAGTTTCTCTGGGCGACCTGTGCCAGTGCCTCACTACCCTCACAGTGAGGAATTTTTTCCAAATCCTAGTAAGCAATATTAGAAATTAGCGTGTTGAGATTATTTATTTTGCATTGCCTTAACTAACTAAAACCAAGCCTTGGTATCAAAATAGAAAGGTTCTCCTCATTGAGAAGAATGTAGCTGAAATTTGTGCTAATCTATCATCAGTTGTCAGCAAAACCTCATATTGTAATACAATGGTTATCTGGGGCACCTCGCAAACAAATTAAAATGCAGAATTCAAACATTTAAACCTAAACAGATTACAGAAGCTGAATTGTCACTTCATTATATGCTGAAAACTGATATCACTTGAACATTCTTAATAGCATTATAGATAACAATTCTGCTAGAGACCAACGGAGATAAGATGCTTTTTAACCTAGACAAGAGTGAACTCTTACAGCTGTCTTTCAGATATGAGGAAGGCTTAACAGTATAGGGTTTCTGTCTACATGGAGGCATTGTTCCACTTATTTAAAGAAGTCAGGATGTCAGCCATGGTCTTCAGTATTGCTACTGCCAGAAGAAACACTAATTCAGTTAAAAGCTCATGACCTCAACTACAGTTATTTGTTAGAGTGGATCACCCACCGGGAAACCCCAAATCTCAGCATTTGGAAATTCCAACCAACAGCTACAGGCGCGTGAATTAAAAATTTTACCCCAATGGCTAAGCATTGCCCCTTACATCTCGACGTTCACTTATTACCCAGAAACAACTCAGAAGACAAAGCAGAAAGCCATAAAGGTCAGATAGCCTAAGTTTGCCTGGTTCCTCTCAGGAAATAGGAGGTCTTCTACTGAGCACGATACAAAAAAGTGTGAAACCTAAGTTGAGAACTAAAGGGCTGGAAGTGCATCACAATAGTAAGAACAGAAGTTTCCGCATTCTGCCTATGCATGTGAGTGCAGAGTTTATTGAAGATGCACGAACTGAAAACGCTGCAGTAGCAAACTGAGTTTCAGAGTGCACAGTTTGAATTAATTTCCCTTGATTACCTGAAGAGCTAATGCACTACATTCATACGTGTGAGAGAGAGCTCTCTTCTGAAAGCAGGGTTTCCCTCCACTTGTCTGCTTCAGAAGCAGTTAAAACCTGACAGCAGTTCTTGTTCTTACCAGTGTCACCGCACAAATAGTAACGCTTTGTCTGTCTACAGCTCCATTTACACAAAACCTGTTCCAAAAATGGCAATTGCCCCTGCGATTTCAGCATATTCTGGTATCCTCTTCCCACAGTTCTAAGGTGTGTTCTCCTCTGACTGCAAAAATCTGGGCTATTAGCAGTCGTCTCACTGTGAATATTTCTTTCATTACTGGGTCTAAATGCTTTTTGAAGTCATTTACGTCTTTGTAATCAACATCATGTGGCAACGAGTTCCAGAGTCCAGTTCTACGTTGTGTAAAATTTCCTTTGAGTTTTTGTTTGTTGGTTGGTTTTTTTTTTCCTGCTCTACCTTGTGATTTCAGGCTGCTGTTATCCTTCTCTGTTAATTTTCGCCCTGCATTCAGGTTTTTACTCTTATTCCTCAGCACCTCTTCTTCAGGCTGAAGTGTTTCTGGTCTATTTTATCTTTCCTGTTGCAGGAGAAAAACTGTAATTTATGAGGCATACGTTCCAGAAATTCCTGCTTCTTTACAAGATAGATACAACCAAAACTATTGAAGGCAGTCCATATACCACACATACTTCAGGCAGCAGGATTTGGTCACAACTACTCAGCAAGCCAAGAATATAGCAAAAGAATCCTTATAATAAAAACCCCCAGCCATAACAGAAAAAAACCTTTGGAGGTGCCCAGTAAAACTAGTGTAACCTGTTCTGAGATAGAATAGCAGAAAGAGAAGCTCTCAAAGGAAGCAAGAAAGAATGACAAAAAGTTGTTAAGTCTGTTTACAAAAAACCCCATGTAATGCATGTGCTCATAATATACATTAGCCTTTTGGTTGCTTATCTTCTTTTCTTCTTTTGTTTTTCTTAAGGAAAGAAGGCCTCAACAGCATCTAGAACATTCAGAGTAAAGAAAGACAAACAACGTTTGTTTAAAGTACAGAAAAATGTGGGAGTAAATACGAAACCAACAGCTGTCATGGTCTCTGAAAATGCTGTGAGAGATGTAGTAGCATAAACCAATCTGACAAAACTATGCTTTTCCAGACAGAAAGTCAAGCTGTTATATGATTACAAATTACTCTAGTGAAGAGGAGCACTCATTTGTAGGAGCAATCAGTGCTGGACATGGCACTATACCTTTGGAGTACATTCATTATGAGTCACCCGTGCTAGTAGGTACAGATCATAAACCTTTTACTGCAATCTTTAAAGACAGCTTGGAGTGGCACTCTTTGCTGCTTTCAGAAACCCAAGCCAAAGCTCTAGGTATATATCTTCGCTTTGCCATATACTGTACAGGTATATTTCTCTGTAAAATGCTTAATTGCTGCATACACCCTTCCACCAGAAAAAAAGCTTTATAATGTAGAACAAAAGTGCAATGAATGATTTTGCAGTCCAAACACACTTCACTGTTTCCAGACAAAAAAAAAGACAAATTATCCCCACAAGCTACAAATGAAGGTTCTGTAAAAGAGCCGCGTAGCACTGTATCCATGAGGAAGCCCCTATCAGCCTGAGTGAATCTTTACGTTTTAACATTTTGGAAAATATGAGAGGGGTGGAGAGAGATGTATCAGCCTAAGTGAGATAGGGTATTCATAGCTGTTGATTTATAGAGAAGGCTTCTTGAATTTCAGAGCAACTTGAGTTTTCAGAGCTACCAACCCAGTTTTTCTCCAACCCTCATTATATCTGCACGACTTTCTTCAGGAACAGTTTGGAACTCCAGTGAATCAGAGAAGAATCACGGGGTTTGGTTCCCATGCTGTATCAATACAGAACCAGGGTAGTCGCTATCACAATCAGAGCCTTAGACCATCCTAAAACGCAGACCTGTATTTTTTTCTAGTTCGCAAGCACATAAGCTAGAGTAACTACATTCTGGAGTAACTATCAGTCAGAGTCTGTCAGATTTACACGGTAGCTAGTCAGAATTTCACCCACTGTATGATTAGAAGTAGAAATGGGTACTTCACTTAACAGATGGGAAACACAAATTCAAATAGTGGGAACACATGCATGGAAACTGCTGACACCTCTCAGGAAATTTGCATTATTATGGCAGGCAGTTAGGACTGATTTATTCCACTTGAAAGGAAACAATTACCCTTAGATTATTACTCATTTGTATCCCAAGGTAGCCTTCTTGTGTGATCTACTGGCAAACCAACTTATCTTGCACATCAAGGTAATGTTAGGAAGGGCACAGTGTACCCATAGTTAAGGGTACCGACAAAGGTCTATGATATTGTAGTAAGGAATTTCAACAGTCTTCCCCATTGCACTGATTCCAGTACAAGATATCAAGCCTTCATTTTCCACTGTCCATTGGAGTGTGGAAAAGGAAAAGATCTAGTTAGAAGATGCTTCAGAGAGGCCATGGGCAATAAAGTGTATCCTCATTTAGCCTCATTAACATACAGGATGGGAGCACTTTGGAGAATTATTATTTGCCTGCTGAACTCATAAAGTACTATAAACTACAGATGAACTATTTTTGCCAAACAAGGGGTCAAGGTTATATGGTTTCAAAGACAGGAACAAAATTACATTGGTTTGTGAGTTTTCTGCCTAAAAGGGACATGAAACATCTGATGAAATTAAGCTTTTTTGATCAAGGTTCAAGCTCTTAACAGCTTTCTCCTCACTAGGTACTTTCTGCACATTCCTACAATATCACAATTAATTTGACTTTCATTATCAGTAGTGTGGATTTTCCAAAGGACTAAAAAGGGGGTGGCTATGTAATAGCCACTGCAGGCAGATGCCACTGTCGGATCATTCTTGTGGTTCAAACAATGTATTCAAAAAGTAGTATTCTCCTAACAGTAGGGACAGAATTAGTTAATCCTTGTTCGGAGCTTGAACAAGAATATCTGGTTGTAAAAAACAAAGCAGACCAGAAAGTCACGTTTTAGCTATATTAATTTCTACAGAAAACAAAACCGAATAACATATTGACTTGGAGAAATCAGCGGCAGGAGGACCAGTTTTGAGTTTTAAACACACAGTTTATCTGGGAGCTTGAACAAATATTCTGATGACACCCTGAGTGAAAAAGACTTAAAAGCAAAGGCAAGGAGATTCCTGCCTGCAGAGAGGGAGCTGCTCGGCACAAGGGGTCTTGGCTGGGTGGCAGCCCCAGTACCACTAGATGGCTGTGTCCCCCTCCTTATCAGTGGAATAAGGGGTTGCAAGAGTTTACAGCCCAACGGTAGGCACAACAATAGGTATAACCTCAGCATGCCAGCTCTCCTCTGACAAAAAATTTCTCCTGCTGCTCCACTCCTTTCCCCCCCCAATTCGAAAACACAAGCGTGACAAATTCCACAGCTGTATCTCGGGTGAGATAGAAAGAAAGTATTTTTGATAGGTTTTGATGATTTCCTGGGGCAGTGACATGTGGTGAATTGTTAACATTTGATAATTAAACAGGCTGGGGTTTAACAGTTTGGAGGGAGCAGCAAACGGGGGAAAAAAGGGATCCAGCCAACAGGATGACCTTTAAAGAGGGGCTTTTGTATGTGCAGGGTAAATGCTTTTCAAGGAAATTTCATGGGGGCTTTAAGGAGGTAACTAAATACTGCTGCTATTCACTGATAGTTCCCACACCTCAGGTAAATTTTCTACTGCTGATTGAGACAAAATAAGTTGCATTATGCTATCAATAAAAGCCATGCAAGAGTGTACTGCTATTACATTCTACTAAAAACCTTTGTTTGCTCCAGAAATTCAGAGCCACAAGCTTTTTGTTCTTAGTCCAACAACTTTCATGTACTCATTCACTGCTCACAGTACCCATTTAATCATTTATTGTTGAATGAGATCTTTTTCTTTCCCAAAATCTGACCCAGAATAGTACAGAGTACGTCTCAAGAGACTTTAAAATGAGGTTTTGCTACCAAAAGGTCTTTTCTATCAACGGGTAACCAGAGCTGTCAGCCTCTTTTCCCAGACGTTTTTCTCCTGCTCTGTGTGTGTACAAGCAAAAGAGAACAGAAAATTATGTTGGGCACCCTTGAGTTGCCTGGGACGAAACAATGCTGAGTTAACCAGTACAAAATCACCAGGCTTATAGCTTCAGCTAGTAATGCTACAAATGAAAAATTAAGATCTTTGTTAGCAATAGTTCAAATGCAAAATATAGAACGGCATAATGCTCTCCCAGCTCCCCCTCTTCCCTCTGCGCTCCCTGCAAAGCACGTAAAGAGAGAGCGCTTGAGTCTCAGGATCTCATAGCAGAGAACAGTTTCATCATCTTTGCTGTAATGTATATGATGTTAGCAATACACTTCGTTTTGTAGATAAGTCTTTATCTTCAGGCCTGTTTTTTTCTGAGTACTTAGTCTTAAACAGTGCTTTCTTTATTCAATCCTCTGTGCAGTGAAACGTAGGTATTTTTCTCTGCATTTTACTTGTTGGCAAATTGGAATGTGCTCCTTTCCACATAGCTCCAAAAAGAGGGTAGGAACCAAGGAGGTGTCCGAAGCTGTCACCTTTCCACCCATCCTGACTCTTCACCACCCTCCCCTGCCTGCTAGCAGCACTGCCTGCCTGCCCTACCCAGCAATCGCAGCCTCACTTGAAGAGCGCTCAGCTGCAGAAATTAGGACTGGGCTTTATCAGATTGGGTAATGAAACACAGTTAGTTAGTAGCAACCTGTGAAAATCCTGGTTTCCATGGCACTCACGGTCTGAGAAGGCAACAGTGAAAGGAAGCGAGAACAGGACCCTGTTGTTTGATGGTGAGTCAGATGCCCTATCCCCAAGGCAGGCTTTGCTCTTCTCCTGGAATACTCACCCACTGAGCACTGAAGTTCTTGGGAGACAAATAGTGTACATCTGAAGATGTAAATTATTAAGATCTGCTTCTGCATTACAAATACATCTTACCTTGACAAATGGAAGTGCTTGTTTGTTCAAAGGCTATGCAATGTTGCATTTTGTGAAATCATCACTTAAGCAGATGTGAAGTCTTCTCATTTATCTTTAATGGGACATTAACTGGAAATATAATTACAATGGAGAGCTAATTGTCAGCAGGTTTGCCAACTGCAAATGGGATATACTCAACAGAATGGAATCTGAATGCTGAAGCTGATGCAAACGTAAGTGCAGTTTTCTGTGGGGCAAATTTGAATTGAAACCAAATGAAAAGAGCAAAATTTCCTGCAACTCCTGACTCAGAACCTCAAAAGAGACATCCCTCACTGCACTCTTCCCCCAGGTGTGTCCCCATCAATCCTCACATCTTTTCTGCTTCTAAGAAATGAAATAACAGCCACACTGTTCCGGGTCAAAATGCATCTCACTTAGCACTTGTTTGTTGTTGCTCTAAGCAGACACAAAGAAGAGTGAGGACAGAGCAAAGCAATCTGCTGCCTCCAAATACACTCTCAGCCTCTTTCTATTTTCAGCTCTGGGGAATTTCCTGAGTTTGATGCGGTTTGTCGATGAGTAACACTGAAAGGGGCTCTCTTCCAAGCATTTGTCCAGTCCCCTTGAACTCCTGTTCCACTTCCAGCCTCCTTCCGGTGGCTCCCCTTGGTCTGAGTGTATCCTGCCCCATTTCCTCTAATTGTGGCCCTGCAGAAGGAAGGGGGGGGGGGGGGGGGGCGGTAAGTTTTAAAAAGTAAGTTTTTTTAAAGTTCTTACTGCTGCGCTGTCCTTCCTAGCACGAGTCTGCAAGTCCAGCTGCAGAGCTCACACTGCGCTTCCTCTTACTGCATGACACAAAACGCTGTACGTGGCAGACAGCAGCCTCAGGAAAGCAGCAGGACATCGCGTTGGTAGGAATTAAATACTTCAGACCAGATTCGGGTCTCGGAAAGTGGGTGTAAATCTGAAGCCTGTCCCTGCAGCTTGGGAGCACTGTTCTGGATTTACTCAGTCACGGCTGAACTCAGCGTCAGGCTTCTTTCTTTGTTTTTCAAAGTCGTCTGGTTTCCAGGCCCCAGTGGGGAATGTAACAGCAGGAGTGAGAAGAAAAAGGGGTTATTTTACTAGTAAAATACATTCCTATTCTAACAGGTATTTCTGCAGCATTTGGATCCGTTCACGAATTTTGTCTTTTCGCATTTCTGTAGACAAAAACATGTACACAGAGGTATAAGTATATAAATATCTCAGCTTGTCCACTAGAAGGTAGTCTGTTTTAGCAGAAAGAAACTATTCTGCCCCATTTTTCACTTCACTTTTTGTTTTATATTCTCTGACATAATTTCCGAGCTCTGACACTCTGAATTCTCCCGCAGCTGTGTTAAATTGCGCACCAGTGGTTAGAAAACCTGGCCAAATCATGGGGGGGGGGGGGGGGTTGCCTTGTTGGCAATACTGAAAAATGTCCTGGGGAGGAGCTAGATTCTTCCTCATCAGGAAGGACATTTGCACCCTGCAACTTCTGGCAAATTGGGAATTTCAGTTCACTTCAAATTACAAGTACTTATCAAAACTATTAAAAGGGGGTTTTTTGGTCTTTTTCTCTCTGTTGCAAGTTTAGATTTTGAATTTCCTCAGTTCAGTGCAGAGAAGAAAAAGTAAGGCAGGGGGAGGTTTTCAAAGACATTTGGTCCCCACTATCAAAATGAAACTGTGCAATACAATGTGCCCACTTCTGCCTCTTGCCCCACTTCCCAAACCACCCCCTCTCGTGGTGGGCTGGCAAGTAATTCCAGTAGAAAAGAAAGGCCTGGGTGAATTCCATGGTGAATATAAGGTCTGTATTTGATGATATCGTTAACATTCTCACACAGTCCTTGGGGAATACCAATCTTCAAATTTACAGGAAGGACCAAAAGATTTCGTCTCAGTCCCTGGGGTAATCTCTTGGTTTTGCTCTCAGTGCATGGCATTATCAGAATCCACCTTGTCTCCTGGCGAGATCCCCTGGTACTGATGTTGAAGTTGACAAAACTCTGTTCAAATAAAACAGATTTCAGCAAACTGGTTGCCACTGCTCATTTTACTTGTGCAGTCATGTTCCCAGTCATCTGTCTTGAGCAGGCAGTTTCTTTGTAGCCCACCTCCCAGTGACAATATTCTTACCACAGCTATGGTAAATTGATGTGAACAGTTCATCAAGTAAATATTGATGCCTTGCAAGAATAATTAAAAGGATCATGATTTTACAGGACCCAACACCTGTGATTTATTTTTGTCAGACTCAGGAAAGTCTGTAATCAAATTTTTTAAGGCATTTAGATATTTAGGTAATTTTTAGACTTTAAGGCAGATTTTGTTCTCCTTCAGACAGCACGCTTGACAAATAGTTCTTTCACTGCTTGTCTCTTTCTGATACGGGACAATTTTTTCATTATAGAATGATATGTCAGCTGTAATAATGGTTGGCTTACTTGGGTTAAAAATAGGAGAATGAGGATTTCATTAATCTCACTGAAGGTTTTTTTTCTCACAGCTCTTCATTGAGCGTAGTAGCTTAAAAGGAAACCATGACATTTCAGCCATGTTAAGTATGCATTTGTCTTAAAAACTAATGATACCCTGATAAAACCTCAGTTGTTCTACCATTATGCAGATGACACTAATCATTAGGCAGCCCTGAAAGTGGATGTTGATTCTCTCCAGTTCACATTCGTTTGTGTTCAGGGTATGTCTAACTTCATGAAATATTGTGTGAACCTTGCACATCATCTCAATGAACTAAACCAGACCTTTTAAACCACTTGTTTAATATTTTTGTGGAAGATTCTATCTGCAGAAGACATTCTAAATGACAAACATCTGCATTTCCTAACCAAACAAATGAAGTAAATAATTCCCATACTACTTTTACAAAGCCCAAGAAGACATCAACACTGGTAGGTTTCAAAGCACTGCTGAAGCTGACCAATGCATTAAAGATGTTGGCATGGGTAGTCTTGCTGTGTCCCATGTCTAGGCACAGACACAGCTGTTAAATTCTGAGTTGTCAAGACAATCGCATACATCTTCAGAGGGCTTTGCCACAGTGATCACAGATATACACCAGATAGATAGAAGGTTCTCTAAGCAAACAAATAATTGCTTGGTGGGCAGTGCTTCGAACTATGTCAATAAGTCAACTAAGAAAGTGCTTCTCAGTTTCCTCTGAGGATGAAGAGCTGTGTAACTCTCATGAATTCAAACACACTTAGAACTGCTCTGGTTTCCTCAGTCTACCGAATTACGAATTACTTCGGGAAGTTTGAAAAGATTTTATCTCTGCAGCCTGAAGTTTTAACTCATTCAGTCTTTGAACCAAGCTTAACTGTTTGTTTGCTTTTCATTTCAGAAGCCAGCCATTAAAAATAGAATGCTGCCTTTTCCTGAAGCTTCATGCTCGACATTGAAATGGTCAGCTGGATCTGGTTTTTCTGGTGGTAATACTTTCTTTCAGGATATGGGAATTGAGATGACCCCAAGCAAGCTCGCAGAAGGTTTTAAAAGATATTATTATTGTATGAATCTTGTGCCAGTCTTGAGAGGTAAAATTTGCAGTCCCATTACCTGCACAAGGAAAAAAACTTTCTGAGTCTCCCCAGCAGCAAGTATTTCAAACATGCAGATCGGCCCTCTCCTCAATGCTATGTGTCACGGGTCACATTATTAGTAGAGCTTTCGTGCTGCATGTTGCAGAGGGGTTTGTAAGCAGCATCACAGGCAGGTCTCCCAGATCTACCAACTCAGCCCTCGTGCTTCAGTTCCAGGAGCAGAGAGGAGAGCATGTCTGGTCAAACTGGCAGCAGAACCTTTTTTCTTAGCTGAAACAACTGCTGATCTCTACTCTTCCCTCAGTTCCTTTGTCTCGTTTGCAAAATGGTGTCAGGCAGGAGAGGAGGAGGCTGGGCTCTTGGCTGAAGTGGCAGGAGTTACTCTTTGCTGCCTCAGGAAATTGCCCAGTGCAGCCAGACAGAAACACGGGGGCTCAGTGATGAAAGACTCACTGCAGCCAGCTGGGAGAAGACATTTCTCTCTCCAGAGCTGTTCCCTTCTGCATCTTTCAACAAACCCACAGATTGTGGAAGTACAGTGCTACAGAGGGGCACGGCATTGCGCAGGGGCAAAAACGTTCCAGTGCCAGAGGGACTGGGCCGTCTCCCCACTGTGCCTTCGGCTAGCTACCACGAACAGATCAGGGCTGCTGTAGATCATGCAAAGAGGCACGTGGCAGAAGTAAAATTGTCTGAGCTCAAACAAGATGGCAAACCTGAAATGACCCTGGCTGAGCTGCGGAAAGAAAAGGTTGTCGGTGCTTGTTTCAAGCTGGTGGAAAAACAGCTTGCTGAGAGCTTAATGAAAGCAACCCAAATTCTTAAGAGCACTTGGCTGGTTCTAGCTGTTGTCTTCTTGACTCAGTGTGAAACAGATTAATGCAAGATAAATACGTAATCATCTGGAGTAAATTAGTCTATTAAAATCAGTGTGCATCCTCGTGTGAGTGTGCTCATGCATAAGTGTTTCCAGGAGCAGAGCCTTAGAGGCTTTGACCCTGCCAACACGTTCATACATACTTAAGTGTGCAACGGTGAACAATCCCTTTTGGTAAATGGAAAATCTCGCCATGGTATTGTACAAGCCTCTGAGTTGGCAAGATCGGGACCTTGGGCTCAGTGTTTTCCACAGCAAAGCGTGTTTTTGGCATTAAGTAAATGATAAAATGTAGCCGAATAATCTATCAGATATACAAATCCTTTGTCTTAAACCAAAAAGTATTCATGAAGGAACTATATTTCTCCACAGAAGAGGTCAGTGTTTAACACCTTGTGGGTGCTATCAAAATTCAAATAATAAATAGAGAAAATAACTAGGCATCATTTATCTATTATGTGCTTCTTCATGGGTTTATGACGAGTCTAACAAGAATAAAAGATTGTACAGCTTGCTACCATTAATTCTGTGGTTTAATAGTCTTTTTTTTACTTAGGTGTAGAAAACTTCAAAACTAACAAATCTATCTGTGTTTTCTGGTTTCTTGGTGATATTTGAAAGCTTATATAAATAATGCAGATTTCAGGTTAGCCTCACTCTCCAACACTTCTTTCAGCTCCTTGGATAGCTAGGAAAATCAACAGCAGGAGGCACTGAATGTGACAACGGCTCAGGAGAAAATTCTCTGATCTACCTGGAGCTGGACTAAAATCTATCATTAATTTCACATGAATCATCAGCGAGCATCTCTGAGATAGCAGCAGTATATAGATGAAACAATTCTGCTTGCCAGGGAAACTTTCCCTTCGGCGCTACTCATTTCCTGCAGTCCCAAATTCTGCATTCTTGCCTGAAATCATGGAAACAAAATGCTGTGAGTTAAGAGGAGTCACAGGCAACCTGAGGGTATCCCTGATACCTCCTTCTGAGCCAGGATTTATTGGATCAGCAGCTTCTGACTCCTCCTTGCTCATTTGGCCATCTCTATAATCAGCATCTTAGCAACAGGCAAATACACCCCTCTGTCACAGTAACTGGCTCCCTTCCAAAGCCCGATTTTACACTGGCATAGCAAAAAGAGGCTTCAGTGCAGGTGAGAGCTACATGCAGGGCAGAGTGAGAAGCCACACTTGCAGCGTTGGGCTCTTTGAAGCCAGTGGGTTTTCACTATGCTCTGGTTTTAGCAAACTTCTGCAGGATGTGGTCTATGTGGTTTTGTGACACAAAAGTTTCATTTTAAATTTGGGAGTTGGGTGAAAGAAGACATTTGGGAAGAAATTGGGTGAAAGATTTACTTGTATCTTTGAAGTCTTGGTTTCTAGTCCAAAGTAGGATTTCACTGGAATTTTCCAGTAGAACTCCTAACAACTTGAGTTTTGATCCATCATACATATGTTTGAGATTAAAAAAGCAGAAAGAAAAGATCCTGCATTTTAAACTAGTTTATTTCAATAGAATAATCTAGGAAATGTTGCATAAATATCTTCTAATGTCTTAGAATTTAATATTAGTAATACTGCAGTTGCAAAGTAACAGAAAAAAAGTGGTTTTCAATATTCATATAGTGGAAGGAAGAAAGCAAGCTATAAAGAGGCTATAAAATACTCTGCTGATAAAAGCAGTACTGCTGATAGAAATTTTTAGGTTTAAATAGTCCTCCTCACATTTCTCTTACAAACTTAAAAATATTCTTTACAGCAATTTCATAATGTAGCTGTCTAAAAATGTCTATATTAAGCCCTGGATTCAAGCAGGTATTCATTTCTTTTTTGTGACTTTACAGGTACAATTGGTACATTGCTCCTGGCAGACCGGCAAGGCGGCACTCAAAAATTATCTCATTTAACTGTAGATCAATGCCATGACTGTGAATAAAAATTGTAGGCAAATTGTACAGTAACTGCAAGGTTATTATCAATCACTTTTAGCTCTGCAATGGCACAGGAGAGGGAACAGATATTGTCAGAGGCTCTCTGCTAAGTGCATTCATTAATATACTGGTTTCTTCCAGAGTCTTGCGTATCTCTTGCTCCAAATGGCTACTTTTGTCTTGCTAGTAATAAAAGTAGGGAAATCAGCCCTGATTCAAGCAAATACATCAGGATCGGTGATGCTTTTCCTCTCGCAGACAAAAGGGTTTATTTAGTTATTTATTATATCATTTGTTAGAAAAGTATTACATGGACATTTCATAAAATCAACCATTGCCTTTCTGCTTTCACTTGGTGGTTGGTAAAAGCCCAAAGTGGAAGACAAAGCAGAACCAAAGGTCTGCAGTGGATTTCCAGCGTAGGCAGGTTTTACTTTACCAAACATGGTAGTGTAAGAGAGGCAGAGGCATAAAATCAGGAGGCTGGGCAAGCCGCAATACTATTCCTCAACTGCTGATCAGATTTTAACTGATAACACATAGATGCAGGAATGGAGCCACGCTCTTTGTCACTGCTGCTTATTATCAATGGCTGCAAAGTTATTTAAAGACTTAAAGCAGTAGTACAGGGAAGTAGGCTTTAAACTTTGCTAAAATAAATTTTCTTGGTTTTACAAATCTCAAATATTTCTTTTTAAAATTACCCTTTAAAAAGTGTTTATTTAATTCCTCACCAAATTCCTAATTTCAGGTGGTCCTTTGACCGTCTTTCTCATGGCCATGGTGGGATTTAACGTTACGAGTCAGGGAAACATCTGTAACAGACATTGTCACAAAAGGTTCTGGTGAGGATTTTACTCTACGTGAGAACTGAGTACAGTTGTCACTTGCTCAAGGATTTCTTCTTACCTGCTTACATTTCATCATTCCACTATAAAGAGAATGAGAGGAGGGGCTTTGAGAAGAGTAAGGTGGCAAACTTATTCCTGCTGTCAGTACAAAAGTGGGTGTCATTCAAGAAAGAGCTGTCTGGCGACGAACTCCAACTACTTCAGAATCATTTTCCAAAATTAATACTTAGTAATATTTCACACAATATTCTAACAAATAACTTCTTGCAAGGCTTTGATGTAGATGTATAAAGACACATTACACCCTTGCAACAAATGCAGCCTTCCAAGAACAGCATTAATTCAACCTGAACAACAACTTGTTGACTTGAAAGATACTGTGATAGCTGCGAATGCAGTTGGTAGGTTGATGGTTTGACAAACTTTGTTTCTGGGATCTCAGTCTATTTTTCTCCCCAGAAACTGAAAAGGAAAATTCCTGTCCAGAGATTTAGTTCAGGACAAAATAGGTCTGCTAGCCAAGAAACCTTGCCACTAACCTGCTGAGTGACTGCAGGCAAGTCATCTGCTGTCTGCTCCCTCTGTCATGCGTTCTCCATCTATTTAGAGCATAAGGATGTCTGCTGGGACTGCCGCACACTGCGTGTTTCTGCAGGGCTCAGAGACCCCAAGACCCTCCCTCCACATGGGCCTGTAGGTGATACAATGACTGTAAATATCCATGCAAGGAATCTTTACTATCACACCATTTCCTAGTGGAATTTCATTTCATCCAAATACCCCATTCTTATTTTCCAGTGACTGGCCAAGCCAGGTCCCCAGGTATGAGAAGCCCTCCAGCTGCCTAGAAACTGAAGCTACAGACAGGTGCAGTAGTATAAAATACCTCCCCAGGATTCTTATAGCTAGCAGTAGTCTTTTGTCTTTTTTCGTATTACCTTTACACAGTTCTCTTGTATAGCCAATACTAACTTGAAAAATGTGAAAAAAATCAAGCTTGCCTTAGTCTCGAGAAAATAGACACACTCACACAAATAGTTGTAAATCTATAAAATACAGATATTTTGAATACGGAATGTTGGAAACCTAAATGAAGCAGAGGTGTGAGGTCAGAAAATTTCCACTCAGTTATGGTTAAGGGTGCAACGATGAGTTGATTTAAAAACAGTCTGTCAATAAAGCAAACTCTTTTCATCTCTGTACATACTGGGGAAAGAATCTTGTCTCCAGCAACTGACTTGTCTAACATCAAAAAATGGTGCAAGAGTGTATTTATCTGAACCACAATATATTAAAACCTAAACATAAAACTGACCCCTCAAGACAAAGAGTTGCCTTTTGTGAGAGTTCACTGTATAACCTGGTCACCATGACAATAACTACCAACCAGCTCACAGTGTTATGTGAGACACTGAGGGAACCTGATTTACACAAAATAGTAGAACGCAGTACAGTGTATTCCAGTAGGCGGTAAGGCAGTTAAGCATTGATGAATATCAAGATTAAATAACAGGCACAGGATCAAACACTAGAAAGTAATAGAATCAGTTCATAGCTACCCCAATGCCCATAATGTCTTTACGGGCCGCATAAGCCTTCCATTTCAGTCGCATTGACTATAACACCAGCCTTAACCCCAACGCTTTTTTTCCTGCAGATTTGTGTTTGCTTGTTTTGGTTTTGGGTTGTTTTTTTTTTTCAGATGGCAAGTTCTTTCAGCAAGTATCATCTCTTCTTTACTGTTTGCAAACAAGGCAGCCTTCTCTCATGTTTAGCAGCATTTACATATGTGCACGCTGGCCCTGTTGACTCCAAATAAATTTTGTCAAAAGGGAAGAATAATGTGCAAGAATGGCAGCATCAGACACGGAGCAGGACTACATGGAAGTGTGCCTCAGGTGCCACTAGGCAAATACTCCAGCAATTAATGCCAAGAAGAAAACTGACCACTGAAAACATAACACAGCCTTTATGAAATAACTAACGTAAGACTTGGAAAGTAGAAACACATCAGCTGTCATAATTGCATAGCTCCTCAGTGTCGTGGTTTAAGCCACTATAACTCACCCAGTTTGCTCACTCACTCCCCCCTCTTTTTTTCCCCCCAGCTCCCAGGGGGATGGGGCAGAGAACTGAAAGAATGCAACTTCCACAGGTTGAGATAAGAGCAGTTTAGTAACTAAGGTATAACACAAAACCACTCCTGCTACCACCAATAATAATAATGACCAGAGAAATACAAGGAAAGAGAATACAACTGCTCACCAACCGATACCAAGCCCAACCTCACAGTGAACCCCCCTCTTCCGGGGCTCTGCCCCTCATCTTTTTCACCTTGGGCATGATGTGCTGTGGTATGGAATAACCTCTTTGGCTAGTTTTGGTCAGGTGTCCTGTCTCTGCTTCCTCCCAGCTTCCCCTCCTCCCTGGCAGAGCATGAGGCTCAGAAAGTC
>JARCZZ010042514.1:0-17374 GCA_030323915.1 Brotogeris chrysoptera | reverse complement strand
CACCGCGCGGTGGCGGCCTCGGCGGAGGGACGGGACCGGGACCGGCGTCGGGAGCCGCGGGGATGCCGGAGCGCGGCGCGGCCCCACGGGCGGAGGAGGCACCGCCGCCCGCAGGGTCCGGGGCTGGCCGGGCGATGGGAAGCCCGGCACCGCCGCCAGTACCGCGATCCGTCGCACCCCGAACCCGAGCGAGAGCTCTCGCTGTGAGCCGGGGACAGTCGCTTTCCGGCCCCGAGTCTTGACATGTAGAAGATCAGTGGCTAAACTGTTGCCTAATCAAGTCAACCGTGACACAACAGCAAACTTGTTTCAGAGCGAGTTTCCTGTTCGAAATCAATATTCCCTCTCGTAACAGCATTTAAGAAGCTGTTACCAGGTTCGGGAATGATGTGGGATGTCAGAAAGCTTAAGGTCAACCAGCGTGCGCAGAGGTTGTGAACTGTAATTACTCTTAATGCTGGTTAAGATTAACCTCAATGGTTATCGGGGTTTATTGCATCAGCACCAGAGGAGAAGGAATTAATATGAAGGAATAAAAATAAGAGACATAGGCTATGTGCTTAATGCACAGTCTGAACTGCAAAGTCAGGCTTTGCAGTTAAGCAAACAGTAAAGACTGAAAGTAAATCTTAAGCAAGAATATCCCTAAAGAATAGAAACACACAGCTAGGAAGAAAATCCTGAAATTAACATGTGGGCAGATGAGATTTGAGAGTTCACTGCAGATGGAAAGAATCAGCAAAAGAACAAACAATAAGTAAGGGGAGAGCAAATGAACCGAGTTGTTTGAATCTACGTGAATGGGGAGGGCACCATGAATAACAAAGCTGTTAATTTTGGAGACTTCCCAAAGTGAGGATAAAGTAAGGAAGCATTAAGTCTCCCTGGGAACAAGCTGTGCCTTTACGGTGCAGCGCTGTGAAATGATCAGCACCTCGTGTGGCAGTGACTTCAGAAGTGCCTGAAGCAGCCTCGAGCCCGGGTCCATGTGCATGGTCTGACCAAGTAAACAGCGGTCATATCGGGCAGGCCCAGATGTAATTGCACTTTAAGGCTTGCTATTCTCATTCCTACTGTTTCCCCAGCCTTTACAAACCCAGGGGAGATGGGACAGTGCTCTTGGTGGCCTATAGACAGAGCTACCATTTGTACAAAAATTGGGGAAAAAGGAAGGGCAACTTGTTGCAGTTCTTAAAATGGCACAAATTGAATTTTCCTTCTCGTAAAACATTTCTAAAAGCAGAATTGTTCCTCAAAAAACCTGGCAAACATCTGCTTTATTGTTATGAATAGGGAATCTATTCAGCTTACTGAGTAGCTTTGACACAGGGCTGATTATTTGTATCACACCGGCTCCTAACGATCCCAGTGGTAGACTGGAAGCAGACCCTATGAGGGGCTCTCCAGAAGCCCAACGAAGAGCCCCAGGAACACAAACCAGTGGCAAAGAGCTCTTCTAAACGATCCTCTGCTCACAGCAGGAAGCCTTACACAAGCCTCAGCCCCCCTGCAGGCCTTCCCTGAAGTCTGAGTAAATAAGAGATATGCCTTTCAGGGTGCCTGGAAGGTCAGTGAGCTGTCCAAGCAGGAGAGCAGCACGTTTCTATGGTCAAGGACACCTTCGTCTCGCCACGGGCACCTACTACTCCTTTTTCTTTCCTATGCTAGTGAAAGGCAGATGGGAGGACCTTAGAGCAGGGGTTTGGTGCTGCTCGTGATACGCTAGTACTAACTAGTAGAAATCCGCAGTGAACACGCACAGACGTTCCTGCTTTCCTCTGGTGCTATGGCTGACCTTAACTAAAAGTTCACCTAAACTGAAAAGTAATCGAATAAACCACCAGAGCTTGAATATTAGTGGCCCAACGAATTCTTTAGTAGGCTGAACAACCAGTTTAACCATTGAGTAAAGACTCCTGGGTTGATCGAGTTAAACACGATTCTCTTTGCTGGATGAAGCCATCACCGGCAGCCAGAGACTGATTTAGTGAACGTAGCTGAAGTTTCTGCTGGCAATGAGGGGTTTGGTGTCATCTGGAATTAGCCTTTTTAAAGGAGTTGAACAGTTGAATGCTGCTAAATGGTAGACAGTGCTGGGAGGACTTCAGCTGGAAATTATAGGGCTGTTTCTGACTTGTTGGAAAAGAGTAACTGTTAGTTTTCTGAGATTATAGGATTAAACCGTATCAGTACTTTAAATGTGACTCACGAGCAGGGGTTTTCTCGAGAGAATTACATAAATTTCCCGAGGTCTTTCTGAATAACAAATTGTTCCAAATAATTTCCTCATCTTTAATAACCACGGGTGAAACCCCGGCCCCATTGAGGTCAACAGAAAAAGTCCCCTTGATTTCAGTGTGCTCGGGATTTTACCCCCAGACTCTGGGAAAGGTTCAGTTCATGGGGACTGGGTGAGGAAGACCCGGTGGCTACCAACTGGCAATTCCAACTGTCCTCGGATTTTCACATTTACCCCCCTTAGCGATGAACCAGATTCTATTCTCAATTGCACCAGTGTGGATTTACAGTGTATTTTTAGATATCTCTGAGCAAAATCTATCTTCTTCTCAACGTACGTGACCCCAAACATCCCTTGCTGGGTTACAGAAGTAGCGTGCAGGGAGCTGTGCAAATCGGGGTTGACCACGTGGAAGTTTAGCTTACCCACGCTGCTACCCCGGGGCAACTCTTTGCTTACCTGCACTAAGTTAATTACAATTGACTTGGCTATAATTATTGCAGTTCTAATCAAGAGTAGATAACACATACGGTAATTACCCATACAGCTATTAAAAAACCCCCCCAAAACCCCCAGACCTAAACACCAAAGAAAGCTGGAAAACCGATGTGGTAAAATCCAATCTAACACAAGGCACTTTATAAATAAGGGAAGTAACACAATCTTTTTCCATATGCATTTGCACCTTTTGTCCCTTGGGCCACCAACAAAAAGTGCTCAGCTTCCTTCCAGCCCTCAAATCTCTCCTTTTCTGGGTGAGAGATGGTCTGTGTCATGCAGAGCTGCCTTGCTAGGTTGCCCGTGGCTTTTGGATGTCTGACTACTGAGTTTTGCCTCTTTCTCTCCAAGTGGGGTCACTTCTTTTCCCCAAGTACATAGGGGGTCTCTCTACCTCCGAAACTGGCTAAGAACTTAATAAGAATGGCTAAAAAGAGGGAAGTAGAGAGCACTGTTGAGTAGGTTCACTTTCTTAAGTAAACTACTAGAAATTTGGTTCCTCTGCAGGTGGCCATTTGCATAATTTCCCTGAAGCTTCTTCAGTCACACTCCCTCATACGAGCAGAAGATCTGGCCATACATATTGAAGCATTTCAGACCTCTTACTGAGGGTACATGAGGGCAGTTTCAGGCTTGACAAGGAATGAAAGAAGCAGCTTCATGTTCTTCATGACTCAACCCCTCCAGCTCAGCCTGTGCTTTGAAGCCCCTGAGCATGTACAGACTTTACCTTTGTGCCAGCTCTTATTGGTAACCATTTTTCAGGAGTTTATAACCAGATCTAAAGCTCTGGGTAAAGCTAAGCACGATGATTTTGTGACAGATCCTGTCTTGGTTAGCAGACTTCAGCTTCTCGTAGAACTTGTTGAGCTCTGAGCAAATGTGACTGAGATCAAGGTCTGCCCTTTCCATTTGAAGCTGGAACCTGTAGTGGTATAGTTCCGAGGATGGAGATACTCTTAAGCTCTTTCTGTGCTAATAATTATAATAAGTATTATAATATTAGACTTATATATTATATACTTATAGTAAGTATTTCTTTGCTTTCTGATTTTTGTTCCTTATTGTCTTCCTATTCACTTGGTTCTCATTTGCCATATTACCATTTAAAACCTCACAGAATATATACACACATACTGCTTATACGCATACATACACACTATTTTTCAGTATTAAGTTTCAGAAAGACCTAGAAATTATGTGACGTGCCAATACTATCATGATTTTTAAACGCTAAGTTAATACGAAAGAGAAGTTTTTACTAGTGACCAGATTCTTAACTGCTTGTCTTTAGTGAGAGATAAGTGTAGACAGGGAATTGGGACTGAAGCAATTCAAGCAATGGGGTATTATTCATGGTATGACTTATTTTTGCCTTTCTAAAGTGGTTGAAAGATTATTATCTCTCTTTTTACCTTTCAGCAAAATGATGGTCCAACACTCAGGCCAGGTATCTGCATTAGAAGTCAGCGCCTCCGCAATTGTTCCCACTTTGTCCCCCGCAGGGTCACTGGGGTTTGATGATTTCACAAATCTAACCCCTCTGGTGAAAGAGGAACTGAGGTTCACCATTCAGAATAAGCGTCAGTCCCACAGGATGTCTTCCACGTTGGACACGGTGACAGTTTCTGAAAGGCCAGTTGAAACATCGATCATGAAAACAGAGGTACGGCTCTTTAAATAGCATTTCAGTGGGAATGATTAACTCTCTAATAACGTTTCACTACACGACCAGTAACTATTATCAACTACAGACAACCCTCTCCACCGTACTTCATTCTTTTAAGCCGGCTGCTTGGCTTTCTGTCATGTGGTTCTGGGAAGCCCTCTGGTATTTCTCATTTCCATTGAGGCCTATAGCTGGGTATTTTATTTCTGATTATGGACTAAGGGCCATGTTTTACAGTGATAAGAGCAAGTACTAACCTGGTTTCCCTGCTTACTTGTGGCTGAACTTGGAATAAATCACTGCTGAAGTTTCATTTCACTGAGCACTGTCCAGTAGGATCCCTGTGGGCTAAACTAAAATAGGCACAGCCATGCCGTGTCCACGATAAGCTTTTACTATAAGATAATAGTCGCTGTGAAAAACGCTTCTCTTGTAACTTGGAGAAAGAGATCAAGTTTGGAAAATTGTCTCAGCCTCCACAGGGTATAAACCGAAGCTTGAAGGCGTGTAATACCCCCTTTTTACTGCTGCCCTTAGTTCACTGCCTTCTTGCTGCCTCATTCATGACACATGCTCCGCTCTGCTCCTCATGCCCCTCACTCCTTTTGCTGCTCGGGAAATGGAAGTGAGGTGGAGGTGTGGGAGTCAGCCTGGGGAGATAGATGCTCAGGAAGGTTTCTGAGCACCACCGATTTAAAAGGAGCCATCACATGGATTACACCCATCCAGACTCCGCTCAGGTTTCTATTGACAATTCTAATGGAGTCACTGCCATTTTACTGTATGGCAGACAAGGTCAGAATCACATTCTTGTATAACTCATGATGTGAGCACTGACAACACTATCCACGTTGCTTTTAAAAGCGTGGAAGCTATCAAAATGCAAGTCGTGTATTTATGACACTTTATGGATTGCGTGTATCTGTTTTTATGGGATAGTTTTCTCCTGAAGAGGATGAAAGAAAAAAGAGAAGAAGGGAAAGGAACAAAATTGCTGCTGCAAAGTGCCGAAACAAAAAGAAGGAGAAAACAGAATGTTTGCAGAAAGTAAGTGACTGGCTTGAGTTGTTCTTAGTCTGCAATCCTGCCAGGATCCGAACAGATAGCATAGGGTACTGCCATAGTAAGAAATGGAGAAGGATGTCACCCAAAACTCTGTAAACCCTTCAAGACATTCATTAAGAAAAATGAACGTGCTATGTATTGAAACCAAACCTGGTTAAAACTGGGATAAAGCAAAAGCATGGTAGGAGCGATGACATTACTGTTTCAGTGACCAGTCTTGTCTGTGGGGACAGTATTAGCTTGCAAGTGTACACTGACCACAGGAAGTAGTAAAATATCATTTCATATAAGATTCTTTGTGGAGACCAAGAGCATACAAATACCAACAAGTAATTTCTAACTTCTTTATGGAATGAGTGGCATAATAGCTTACCCCTGAATTCTTCAGCCTAAGACCCCAGTTGTGTCTTGACCTGCCCTGCCTTGATAAGCAACTCTCTTACAGCAGCAGCAGGTCTGTCCTTATTCCTCTATCTAGGAGTAGGGGGAAAAAAGGTTGTGTCCTCACTTTGTTAGCTTAACGTGGTTTTACAGATAAGTGACACGATGTTCTAGAGAGTTAATAAGTGTAGATAACCTGGGGACACTTTCTGACCCCAAAATCACAGAATAACATGGCAGAATAATAATGCTTTAGATACTTGCCACTGTGAGTGAATACAAATCTGAATTTAGCTTTGCAACTTCTCTAAAGGCCAAAAGAGGAAGCTGTCAATCTGCTTCTTAGACTACTATTGACTAGGGAATGTACAATTTAATAATTATAAGATGCTAAGAACGTGCAGCTCCTTTCTCTGCTAGCCATATGCTTTCCCACCAATAAAAGACTGCAACTGTGAGATCAGCTATGAGATAAACATTGCAATTAACTATTTGAACTACTCGGTCTAATAGTCGTGTCTGTCCTTTGTGACTAGGAATCGGAAAAGCTGGAAACTATCAATGCAGAATTAAAAGCCCAGATCGAAGAGCTAAAGAATGAGAAGCAGCATTTGATATACATGTTAAATCTTCACAGGCCCACTTGTATAGTTCGGGCACAAAACGGAAGGACACCTGAAGATGAAAGGAATCTTTTTATTCAACAGATCAAAGAAGGCACATTACAAGGTTAAGTGATACGGCAAATATGGAAATATTTATAGTGGTTTTTAACAGCTACCAGAATCCATGGAGGATCTGACATAACGTGTAGGATTCTATTAGTCAAGAGCCTTTAGGACGGGCAGATTGCTTTAAGCGGAAAGAATCATTTTGGCTTGACAGCGATTCTTCCCCTTGGAAGATCTGGTCTCAATCAAATTGAAGAGTCTTCTGCCTCAAATATAGGTTTTGCACCTGACATATTGCTGTTCCTAGGAGCTACAGACAACAGCTTCAGAAGTTTTAGCTCTCTGCTAGTATACAGTATCTGCACTCACGACGTTTGTGCTAGAACACTATGACTTCCGAAGATGCACATGGTACAGACAGCTGTGCTGGATGGACGCTATTCCTCCTTGTTGCTAGTGAGGAAGGCGGACTGAGAGTATTTTCCGTTTCCAAGTTTCCAGGAGGATGGTTTCATGTACTGATATGTAATGTTGCATTCTAACCTAACACACACACACACACACACACAAAGACACGCAAAAAGCTTTTAGTTCCAACTAAGCTTTGTAACTTCTTTTTCACAACACTTGTGTGGGTTTTTCTGTGACTCATCTCAAAGACCGAATCTGAAGAACCTCGTGGGTGTGACAAAGATGTTCCTTGCAAAATGTCCATACCTTGTGTTTTATGGGCTGGAACCCCTCCTGTTATCCTTTGGGGGCTACGGGTTTTCCTTGAATTGCTGAAGAGCAGCTTGTACCACCACTTGGTGAACTGGGCCCACTGGAAAGACGAAACTAACTATGGAGGGATATTGATACAGATTTTGCCTGATAAAGAACTGCAGGACTGAATCCCAGGTTCATGAGTAATGAAGAGTTGAAAAAATAGGATAATCTAGGATCAAATCCTGCAAGCCTTAATTCATGCTATTAACCCTCACTCACAGATGAGGTTCCATGGACTTCAGTGGGTCTGTTTACGAGATAGTTCTTATAAGCATAAGAGCTTGAGAAAGCTCTTTCCATCCTGGTCAGGATTGCTTCCTTCTGCCAGGTGATTCAGAGGGGAAAAATGGATTGTAGCTACTTTTATTTTGTATTTGAGTGGCAACTACAGTCAATCAAAAGTGTTACTTAGAACCTAAAGGAGGAAAGAGTTTTGATGTAGTGAATAACTGGTTTTGGTTTTTAATCAAATACTAACCTTGGATGTTTTTGAACTGGTAGAAGAGCTGCTGGACAAAACAGTTGGGGCTACGAGTGTTTGAATTCTGATGTTTCTGTGAAATTCTGAGATTGTTTAATCCTATAAAATATATCCTTACAATTTTTTGTAAAAGAAAATATTATCCTTATTTATCACTATCATAATGGGGAGAGTTAATAAATACTGCGAGCAAGAGAAAACTGAAACCACAAGTGTTGTGCTGTCTTTTTACTTTTACTTCTTGGTGTTTAATATTATATATTCCTAAACTTCACCGGTTGTAGTTGGGACACAGCTATTGAAAACACGTATCCTTCATCTTTTCCACAGATGAGGCACTAAGTATTTTGAACAACTGGGTGCAGACATTAAGCTTTCCAAAGTTCTGTACCTCCGTCAGTGGTGTCTGGCTGTGCAGTGGCACCATTTAAGCAAAGCAGACAGTGGGAACGGAGCTTACAGTACATAATATTTTACACCAGTTACGCAGTGTCAAAGCAGTGGTTTTGTTCTAAAGGCTAAGCTTAAAGATACCTCAGCCATAAGTTTTTTACCCCGCAAGTCCTGGATGAGTCTATCGGATATCATACCTGATCCTTATATGATCGTTATATTCTGCAACAGAACTTCTTAGTACATTTTCCTATGATCTGGATATATTGTAATGTCCTATATTGCATTTTAAACATATGTACTTCATGTATCTGGAAAGTTAATGTATTAAAGATGACATGCTAGGTCTGATTCTGTCCTGAAAATCCATTATCTTTCTGTATGTTTGGAAGGAGCGTCCATTGACTTCAATGAGAGTTTTATTCACATCCTGTAAGCAGAGGTTGGAGACTCTGCTGCAACTTCTCTGCCTTAGAGGGCAAGTTGCACAGGGAGTTGGGCCAGCTATTTATCAGACAACAGATACACATGAAGTGTGTTACAATAAGCTTGTCAATGTTCATTGGTATTTGACTTGGTTAATGTGGAAATACGAAACCAAGGCACCATCCCAGCATTGTACACCTTGGCTTTGCCTTTTGGGCAAATACCAGCAGACAAAACTCTTTGCCTCCTATACTGTTATAAAGTGTTACCACAGAGACTAGAGTATAATGACAGAATTCGTGTGTCTCCCTTAGGGAATTTGTATGGTTGCTTTTAACCGTATCACTAGTGACGCAGGCGTCATGCTTCTGTTGCTTGATGTTATTTACTTCGCATCCCAAATGTTAATATGGTACCACTACAATTGTCAGAAGATAATCTATTTTTGTTTCTTTGTATGTGCAGTCAGAGCTGCTTTCTACTGCTTTTGTATGTGTGTGTGCACGTGTGCTCCTGCACGCTACTCTAGAAATGATGGTACTCAAGTTCCTTTGACTGTGCCCAGGAAAAGCGTGTTTAAAGAGCTAGACAGGAACAGTATGTTGCATGAGTTCTTTAAGAGTATACTTTATGCAGGACAAACCTTAAAATGCATTAAAAGCAGTTTGTTTTCTATTCTCAAGTTTGTTTTGATACTTTAATAAAAAAGAATTAATATATATTTATTCATGTGTCATTTAATTCATTCTAAGTTTTAAGGTCCGTGAGCATCAAGATATTAAAAAGCAAACACATTTTATGGGTTTAAAGGAAGAGATAAACCAAGTTTTGTAGTTACAAAGGTTGATCAGGAATTCCTACCTAATTTCTTGTTTGTGGCTTAGGGCTTAAAGGCCTGGAACTCAGACTTCCTGAGCCAACTAACCTTACAGCCAGCCAGCTGATAGTTATTGCACCCTTCTGATTACCTACTAGGTTTAATGGCTTTGCTGCTGTGAAGCTTTAATATTTATAGGCTGCTTTCTATGGTTACATGGAAGACAGTAGAGAAATATAGCATGCTTAGGGCTTTGGTTTTTTCCTCTCTGTTTGTGTGTGTGGAGAAACATGAGGAAAGATGAACAAAATGTACTATCGTGCCTTTCCAAACCTAAGTATCTACACCCAGACAGAAGTCCCTGTGTTCTCACAGCCAGCGATGCGGACAAAAACTTTTGGCTTCCATCCTTTGCAAGCAGCCCTAACTTGTAATACAGAGGTCAGATAGAAGGCCGGGAGCTCCAGGGACCAGGAAATCCATTGCACTATTGCAAAATCCAGTTAAAAATAGCAGCTGGGAAGAAGATCTAGGCTACTATGAGCTTGGCAATGTAAAATGCTTACTTTCCTTCTTGGTACATCCAATTACAGATGTGTAGTCCCCATACGTATATTCACCCTTTCATGCATTCTCCTTCAGATGCTGTCAAGCTTTACTTTCGAACACCCGATTCACTTCTAAACTGGTAAATGTATGAATCATCTGCCTGGCCTCTTTTAGAAAACCTTAGCAACAAAGTCAGGGCTTTGATTTTATGAACTGATCTTTTATGATCCTTTCTCTAAATCATACAAGTTGAAGCCATGAAACCACCGTTGGTCTCTTATAGCATATTCCTAACAGCATAATTGATATTCCATGAAAAAAAATAGTATGCCATATCTCCTCCTTAGGTCATTTTAGATGCTAAATCTGTCTGAACACTGACCTTAAAGCATACTGTGCTTCACACTGTACATTGATAAGGAGCATCATTTACTTCTTTCTAGCTCTTCCCTTGATGTAAATGAATAAATAGCACCCACTGAAGGTAGATAGAGCCAATTATTTGTGCTAGGCTAGAAACATTTAATGAAACGAACAGTAACAAATTTCAATTACAACAACTTTTCTACCTAGGCCAATTAGAATTTGAAGGTATTGATTAAGCAGACGGTTTTAAAAATCACCGATTCTTAGTTTTGCAAAGAAACTGGATGATTTATGGGTAATGAAAGTAAAACTGTACAGCTGCTCTGGTTAACAGCAAAAGGGTTTTGAAAACTACATCTACTTCACCTTAAAAACATTCCTAAATCCAGAATGACGACTGTACCTCACATCCACCCTTGTGTGGTCCCCTCACCCGCTTCAGCAGAACATCAGCCTAGGTACCACTCTAACTCATGCTGGCATTGCCATGTTTCTATGCTTGCCCAGTGCCCCCAACTGGAAACCCTGAGAATCACATGATTAAAGAGTGCAATCAAATACTCATTTGCATTAGCGCTTAGTAACATTCTTCATTACTCTAAAATGATGCCAATATTTTCATTTCTATAATACACAATTACTTCTTAATGTGTAGTTAAAAATCTCGTCACTCTCTTAAATCCTGTTATTTAAAGGCCGTTTTGTTGTTGGACGCTCTGAGTCAGAGCTGCTGACTTTAGTGATAAAAATAGCAATTTACTAATTTTGAATGCTATTAGATCTTCAAAGCCACTACAGTTAAAAGAGAATACGCTGGAGTCCATTCTTGATACAGCATCAGTTCTGGTTGCATATCTTAACTATCGCTGACAATGATGCACAAACCAGGAAAACCCCAAATAAAACCCCCTAAAACAAACCACCCAAATGATTTTTAGACCCCATGTTAAACGTAGCAGAGCTGGCACTCAGAAATATTGTTAGACCTGGGAAAGAAATAAATAGAAAATGAAAATAAGAAGCTGGAATGCTTTATTTCTTCTTTTGCGTATTTAGCGACTTCCTATTTGTAGGCTGCTCCTGAAGTTATCAGTGCACCATCATGCCCACTTAGACAGTGGTTATGCCCACACAGCAAATAGTAGCGTAGCATAGCAATACTTATATATAAGCTAACTTAGCAGTAGTACACCCCAGTGATGACAGCAAGAAACTCAGCACAGGCTAATTGATGTCACAGAGAGAATGAGCTCTCCGTGCAAGCAGAGGACAGGCTGCTACTGGCATCTGAGATAGCTCATTTAAAGCCAGCTTGGGTATCGTTCAGTTCCTCAGGTTAGCATATGTCACGTAGCTGCCTGCGTTCCCGACTAAATGGATCCACCATGCAGAACAAAGGTCCACCCAGCCCAGTTCTCTTCCTACAGCACTGATCAAAAGCAGCTGTCCAAGGCAGAACAAGAACAGGGCAAGCATGCCTCCTCTGGGGGCTTTTGCGCACTCTATTTTCAGCTCGTTAGTCACAAGCTTGACATGACTCCTTTAGGTAGTAGCTTTCCATTGAGCTTCCTCTCAAGTATTTGTCCAGCATCTGCAGTAACTTCTGGTGGCAAGTTCCATAGGGCTATCACCATTTAAAAGAAGAACACAGTTTGCTATTGATCCTGTTCCGCATAACTCTACTTGACAGCCCCTCATTCTTGAATTGAGTGAACACCTATCCATCCTCTCTGTGCCACGTGACTTAATACTTTGCTGTGCTGTTTCTTTTTCAGGATAAAGAGTCACAGCATATCCAGTCACCGTTTCTTTTCTTGTAGCCATTTTACACCCTTGATCATTCCAATTACCCGTTTTTTTCCAGGAAAAAATTGGCTATTCCAGTAGTTTAAGATAAAAGGACAATAATTTTACCCACAGTATTCAAGGTGTTATAGAATGACAATAGTTTGGGCTGAAAGGGACCTGCAAAGCTCGTCTAATCCAACCCACTTGCAATGAGCAGGGACATCTTCAACTAGATCAGGTTGACAAAGCCATGTTGCCAAGCCATGGGTTAATACAGTGGGATCTTGATGCTCACTGTCACTTTCCTTCTCACTCCAGAAATTAGGTTTGAATTTTTGATGACTGCCAAGCATTAAGCTTGATATAACACAAATTATCCATCATAACCCCCGGATCTCCCTGCTGAGTGGTAACGATAAACCCAAGCCCAACATTTCATGTACGGTACCAGTATCAATACGCATTACCTTGTATTTACTTGCATCAATTTTTTCTGCCATTTTCTGTAATAAGAACTGTAATAAGTTCTGTAAGAACTGTACATAGAGGATCCTCCTGCAAATCTTCTGAAATTGCCCTTCTCCTTCCTGTCTGGAGTAATTTTGTACCATCATCAACTTTCGGACTACACTCTTCACCCTCTTACCAGATCATTCATGAAGATGCTGATCTGTGCAGGTACCAGTATAGGTTCCTGTGTAACTCCACTGGATGACCTGCCCCCACGAAGACTGTTCATTTCCTCCTCCCTCTTTTCTACCTTTCAATCAAGTCTTTATGCATGCTTATGCATTTTCTCCATTCATAGCTATTCGGTTTCTTCAAACATAATCTTTGGTGAGGGAACGTACTGAAATAAAGGGCTTTAGAGGCGAATCTCCCTGATCCATACATCTCCACCCTCTAAGAGAACCCTGGATGTGCCTGTAAGCCTGAATTTCATTTGACAAAAGCCATGCTGACTCTCTTCAACGAGGCTGTATTTATCTAGATACCCACTTGATCTTCCTTCCCATTATCTTGCCTGTCAGATTACAGGCCTATAGTTCCTTGGATTCTCCGGGAACCTTTTATAAAGGTTGGTGTCACATTCGCCACACTCCAGTCCTCAGATATTGAAGAAGATTAAGTCAAAGTGACAGCAAGAGTTACACGTTATTTTTAGTATTTCAACAGTTTTCTCTTCAGATTTGTTTGAGCTTTCTGGTGAAAACTCAGTTGGGCGGTGTTCAAGGCCAGGTTGGATAAAGCTTTGGGTGGCATGGTTTAGGGTGAGGTGCCCCTGCCCATGGTAGGGAGTTGGAACTGGATGATCTTAAGGTTCTTTCCAACCCTGACTGTTCTATGATTCTATGATCCTGAAGTTCTTTCCAACCCAAACCGTTCTATGATTCTCTGCTGGTCTATTTGCCTCTGCCCCATCCTGAAGAGGATTCTGGCTAAGGAATGACCTCTTCCTTCAGCTTCTCAGCTCTTCAAGTGCTCCCTTTGTACCCTGAACATCAGCTGGCACTGGAGTCTCTAACAGGTTGATCATTACTAATCTACCTGAGGGAAGATTTAGCATTTATTTCAGTTCCTTTAGCTACTCTATTCCCCCAGCTTGCCTCTGACAGGCTTCTTTTGCCTTTAGTTCTGCCTCCTGAACAACCCCTTTAACAGGGTCTTCATCATCCTCAATCACATTTGAAACTCCTCACACCTGTTGGCTACTCCAAGCTTTTCTGTGGCACTAAGAAGCCACGAAGCAGTACACATCTAATTGCCAGATTTTAAACCCTTCCATGCTGTGTGACTTCAACCCTCAGTAGAAAGCTATTTTTTAGGTAATTATTAATACCATACTACTTTATAACTGAGAAGAATAGTATCATGACACCTTTCCTTTTCATAATGCTTAGAAAGGAAGGTATCAGTTGTTATCCCTGTCTTTCAGATGGAGAAATTGAACATGCAAGCCACCCAATGACTCATCCCAATTAAAAAGCTATTGCAGTGCCATGCTTTCCTCCCAAGCAAAATAAAACCCCTGATCTTTGAAGGCTGACTGTGTGAATCTTCACAAGACTTGTTCAAAGCGGTGCTGAGTCACTCGGAAGCTATGGAACTGAAAGGTAAATTTTTATCACTGTACGATTACCACTTACACCCAAGTAATGTTGTCCAAACCGCCTGTAATGAACAGCGCTCCACGCAAACTCGGGAATACATTTAGTTGTGGATTCGGGTTGGTTTGGCCTGTTTTAGTTTGTTTGCTATTCAGGGCTTTAAGTGGTTTGGTTTTGCTGGGTTTTTTTGTTTTATGCTTTCTGCCTTTCACAGCAATAGTGACATCATGTGTGGACGTAGTCCATGAGTCAAATATACACTGAAAGGTAAAAAAATCCCTGACGAACACAGATACAACTTCAGTTACCTGGGTTACAGCAAAGTTACAGGCTGCTTTGGAATGTAAGGGGGAAAGATAGCATTTGGCAAGTTTACCTGACTCCAAATGATCTATTTGATGTGCAGGATTACCCACATGTTGAACTAGAGTAGCTCAGAGTTCTCCTGGACACCCAGAAGACACTTTTCTGTGACAGAAGAGCACGTGTGCCTTCGACGCCTTTAGGCAAACAGCTACTGGAGTCAAAATTCCCAACCCAGTGACTATTGCTTGGTTAAGAGTAGAGATCAGAACAAGAGAAATCAGTTGGGAAAAACTAAGTATACAACACTGGATAGCGTGCAGGCACCTTTCCTTGGCTAAAACAGGGATCCTTTCTTGCCTGGCTTGGATAAATGCAGCCCTCTGATGCTGGCATGGTGAGAACTTCCCCTTGTCTTAATCTACTGCAGCCATCGAAACTGAATGACACAGGGCTTGTAGCTCTCACATGTGTAGCTAATACCTGTGGTTTGATCATACATTCTTGAAGTCCCAGATCTGAAATACACATGAGGGGGCAAGATCCTCATTCCCCATGACTGTAGGGAAAGCCTTCAAACTATTACTTGCATATAAGAAGTTCAAAACCCAAGAGAAAATACATCTAATGCATTAGCCTGATAACATTTCATATTTAGAAATGAATGTTGCGGATTGCTTGTTTGTGCATGGGGGTCTTTTTTAAACAGGACTTTTGAATGTTGGGTTTGGCCACACCACATGGCCCTGCTGACACCAAAACCAACAATGGAAGGGAAAGAGTGACTAAAGAAACCAGGTACCAGTGCTAGTTCTGAAGGCTTAGCAATATTAGATTCAACCTTAAAATTAATGGCAAGAGAATGGAGATATTCATTGAAAAAGCCATGTGCCTTCCATGTAACCCCATGCGCCTCTGCATCAAGCAAAAAGCAACAAGAAGTGCTCTGGTCTACGCTTACCCAAGCTTCTTCAATGTATTTTTGACCTTCCTACCCCTCTGTGCGCTGACCCTTCCCTTCCTATCTTTCTCGAAGTCGTTACTCAAGAGAACAGAATGTTACAAAGCTGGTTTATAGCACACAGGAATAGTCCCTGAAAGAAAAAGGAAACTATTCTACAGGAAGCTAAAGCAAATATTAAATTGCGCAAATATGCATTCAAAAGCAGGAAATGCCATTGCTGAGAGTGCAAGTAGAGGTTCAACCCTGCTATCTGACACATGAATGATGAAACAGCTCCTAGTTTGTGACTAAGTATTTCCAGATAAGACTGCACATCGCATTTGTCCTTCTCTGCATTTGCAGTCACTTGCACCATTCTGTGTGCAAGGCAAGCAGGATCTTCTAAGAGAATGCCTGCACACACTGCACAAACCGATGTGGGATTCTTACTCTCCTGCACATGAGTTCAGACCGCCTCATTTAGGGGCTGTTTACTGAAGTAACCGCAGTCACAAACTCAAATGAACAGGTATCCACCCATACAGGGTTCAAAAAACTTCGCAACAGGCTGCCATAAACCTAGCACAAAGGCAGCGCGGAAGTGATAATCATAGTGTAAATGTGTCTGAATTATACTTGCTTTGGGAAAATGAACGTTTTGATGGGTAACGATCTCATTCAGCGCAAGAGATAATGTCTTTTTTGACGATGTGACCAAATCCTCTTCAGCACAGACAAGAATTCCATAGAAAACACTTGATAGGGGACGTAAGAACCTTACTTAGGGCAGAATAGGTCACTGTGGCAGAAACCATAGATGAGAGAAAAGCAACAATAAAGCAGAAGTACTGTGTGTTCTTTACAGAGAAGCAGTTGTAGCTCCTTGAGTCCTCCTGAACGCTGCTGCAACCACAGCAGCAAAAGCAGCTAGCACAAGTTCAGATTATGACTGCTTCTAGCACCATTTCCAGAACAGGATAAACTACTACTGAGCAGTGTTGGCTCTTATCTTCAGGTACCTCCATAGAGGAGACCTTCATGTGGGGACAATCAGCCCCTCACCCTTCCACCCTCATGTAGGAACTGCAGATTCCTTTCACTTTGTCATTGAATCCAAGGCTTTATGAGCTACAGGCACCCATTCCCAGGGTGCATCTAGGAACCAAAGGTGCTCATCTCAGGCAAGCGAGTATACAGCCTCACAAAACCCACTTGGAGAAGGAACTGCCTCAAAGGACAAGTGTTGTCTGAGATTAAGAGACATGGAGAGAGTAGCTACAAGCCTACATGTGCTGAAGGCATCAGCATACCAAAGGCAACGTCTTGTGTGGCAGAAGCCCCTGTGCAATGAAAAGAGCATAGAAGAGATTCACATGATTGTAAGGGGATATGGTAATGGCAATGGGCAGGGGGATAGATGTGAATCGGGCTCCGGTTTGGTTTCTCATCTTCCTCGCCACTAGAAACTCCAACCTAATGACTACAGCATATATGACACATATTTAAATTCCAGACTAACAACAGTACTTTCCACAGACAACAATTAGTGCAGCAAAAAAGGACACAGACACATCTACACGTTGGGCAGAGAAGTGATTCAGAGCAGCCTACAGAGAAGGACATGAGGGTGCTGGTTGATGAGAAACTGAATATGACCCAGCAGTGTGTGCTTGGGCCCAAAACCCACCCATACCCTGGACTACATCACCAGCCCTGTGAGCAGCAGGTCAAGGGAGGTGATCCTGCCCCTCTGCTCTGCTCTGGTGAGACCCCTCTTGCAGCACTGCGTGCAGTGCTGGTGTCCTCAGCATAAGAAGGACATGGAGCTGTTTGGGCAAATCCAGAGGAGGCCATGAGGATGCTCAGGGGCTGCAGCACCTCCCGTATGGAGACAGACTGAGAACATTGG
>JARCZZ010042509.1:0-10968 GCA_030323915.1 Brotogeris chrysoptera | reverse complement strand
CCTGACCCAAACTGACCAAAGAGGTTATTCCATACCACAGCATGTCATGCCCAGGATGGAAAAACGGAGGGCAGAGACCCAGAAGGGTGGGGGTGCACTGCAGGGGTTCACTGCATGGTTGGGCTTGGTATCGGGTGGTGAGCGATTGTATTCTTTTTCCCTTGTATTTCTGTTGTCATTATTATTACTGATGGTAGCAGTAGTGATTTGTGTTATACCTTAGTTACTAAACTGTGCCTATCTCAACCTGTGGGAGTTGCATTCTTTCGATTCTCCTCCCCATCCCCCTGGGACTGGGGGAAGAAAGAGAGGGGGAGTGAGTGAGCAAGAAAACTGCATGAGTTATAGTGGCTTAAACCACAACAGTCGCCAAAAGTAGAATGGAGTGAGAGAGTACAAGTGGTTGCTAGTGCATGTAAGAGGTAGAGGCTTTATTTTCCTCTCAGAAGACTTCACAAACACTATTGTTTTGTCATAGTAAATAGTAGGTGGAAAATTTGTTGAGGCTTTGTTTTTGCTTGTCCTTCCTTTGTACAGCTTGGTCTTTTGTGGGCATTAAGGTAGGAAACCACAGATGCTTTGTTGCAGTTGTTTGTTTCCTTTCCTCTATGCCTTGTGGCTTCCACTCTATTGTTGATTTGTTGGGAGTTTTTTTCCCTTTTTTTCCTTTTGATAGTCTTCCATGGCTGTGGTCATAATACTATTCCAAAAGAACATGTTCTCTTAAAATTATCAAAGCTTGTATGTTTCCAGAGTTGCCACAGCTACAGTTATTTGCACATGATTCAGCAGGTTGTAACTTCATGCTAGATTTTTTCCGAGGGTGATTAAGCTATTACAATGGTGTAGTAACTGTATTTGTGACCATAAATAAGTACTTGAATGTAATTCTGAAGCTATATTCTTTTCAATAGGCAAATGGATAAACCAAAGCAACATTTACATTAATGAAAGGTATGCTGTCCTGCATAAACGCCTCCAGTTTATCCAAATGTATTCATAGGTACAGTCATCCTATACTGTACTACTTGTCTTCCAGCACTCTATTCCCATGATGGTAAGACTTACCATCTTTTTACCTTCTAGTACACTCTCTAAACATGTTTTAGCAGCTCCTGGATTATCATGATCAAATCACTGATTTAGGCAATATCCCATCTGTTTCTAAGCTTTGATTTCTCACTGCCTCATTGGCACATCATTTATCTTAGATTTCCAGGTTGAATTCACAAGCACTGGTGGTGTTTGTTAGAACTTGCCTATCAGCTTGGTATTGTCCAGAACACAAAGAAAAGATTTTATATGTGAGATAATCCAGTCAGGACAAAACCATAAGGTTGTTGATCCAGGGTTAAAGACTTTAATTTTTCTCTGTGTGTGGATCTGAAGTTGCTATTAGGTTTCATATCTGACTGAATTCTTAGGCGGTGACAATAAGATCATGTTAAGCTGCGTTAATCACATCCCACTTATGGATGATTTCTTTATAGATAAAAACATCAGTAGATTGAAGAAAGTTGCATGTGTAAATGAAAAGTACTGAATCCGTGGTGGTTACACATGACTTCTTTTATGTGTCAATGAAATTATTTTTCTTTCCTCAACAAAAATACCAGGAAGTAAGGTAGGAGGTTTGGCCCAAAGTCTAAGGTACGTAAAAATGGTAAGTTCTGAGTGTGTGCTGTTACTGATGAGTCTGTACAAATGTTCTTTTTGTTTACAGGTATCTTGAGCTGGTACTACTATGTGACTATGCCAATGCCAGCATCCACCTTCACTATTGCTGTGGGGTGCTGGCAGGAAGTTAAACAGCAGGGCTTCACAGCTGCTATCCAGACAAACACCAAGTTTTCCTTGCCATCTTCACAAGCTGATTTCAGGTTAGTGTTCAGAATACTGTTGAAAAATGAGGTACATGGGTAGCATTTTCATTTACTCTCTGGAATGTGAAAATGAGTCATATTGCTACAGCAATCAAAACAGAACTTGTTTAATCTGAACAAAAAAATCTTGACAGGAAAATAATTCCAAAGGCATTATTTCATCGGCAAGGGTGTGGTTCTTTTTATGTGGAAACAAGATGGTTAGTGAGAAACAGGGTTAAAAAATCCCTGTGTCCTCTGGATTTGTATTCTACATCCTGTATCTCTTAATGGCCTGCTGCCATAATAACACATCCTCCCTTGTTTCTTACAGTGCCTGGCTGTAAGGTCTTTCATGTTGCTAGACTCAGGCTGTTTGGATACCCAACGCCCCTCACAATATGGCCTGCTCATTCACTTTTTTCATTCGTGTCCAGTCCCATCCCAGAGCTAGAGCTGGCCTGTGCAGTGGCTTTCCTGGGGTGATGTGACTGGGTACATGAAAGACGTGTTGTTATGGTCCCATAAAGCAAAGTTGGGCCAATGATTCTTTTCAGTGAAAAAATACCCTGTTGTCTGATACATGCAGTGGTTCTTCAAGTGTCTTTTGGATGCATCTATTCCTCCTTCTAATCTAGTCAAAACTGCTCATTAAGTTTAAATCATTACAGACTAATGGATGAACAGAACAATACTATATAGGTCTGCAAGTGACATTTGAAGCTAAAAATTCTCTGGAGAAGTAACATTTGTTTCCATGTGTATTCGTAGTTAGCAGAAGTCTCAGAAATGGCACTTGATTTACTCACATATTGCTCTCAACTTTTGAAATTCATAGAGTCGTAGAATCACAGAATTCCAACAGCCCAAGTTGGAAGGCACTTTGAAAGATCATCTGGTTCAATGTTTAATGGGAAGGGGAGCTTAGATGAGGTTATCTAGCACTCATTTCCCCTTGTCTTCTCCATGTGGCTCCTTGTGAAGGGAGACTCTCTGTGCCCTTTGTAGATGGCTTTTAAGTACTGGAATACTGCAACTGGACCTTCCCTCCCCTGCTCCTGTCCTCGGAAAAAGCCTAACTCCTCCTGCCTTTCCTCACAAGGAAGGTTCTTCAGCCCTTTTTTCATTTTCGTGGTCCTCCTTTGGACCCTCTACTGTCTGTCTGAGTCTTTCTTGAACTGTGGGGACCAGAACTGGACACAGTACTCCATATGCAGCCTGATGAGCTCTGAACAGAGTGCGGTGATCAATCATGTCTCTATTTCTGCTGGTAATGCCCCTGCAAGTGCAGCCAAGGATCTAATTTGCCTTCATTTCTGCAGCGGTGCTGTGTAGACTCATGTTCAGCTTGTTGTCCACCAGGAGCCCTGGGTCCCTTTCAGGAAGGCAGCTCCCCAGAAACACAGATCTTAGCCTGTGCTGGGTTCTTTGGTTGTTTTATCCCAGGTGCAGGACTTTGCACGTGTCTCTGTTAAACTTCACACCATTCTTGCTAGCCCGTTCTTCCAGCCTGTCCAGGTCTCTCTGTAAGATGCTCTTCCTTCTGACATGTTCACCTCACCACCCAGTTTGGTATCATCAGCCAGCCTGCAGAGGGTGTTTTCAGTCCCATTATCCAGGAGGACGTTTGTGAAGATGCTGAACAGCATGGGACCAGCATTGATCCCTGCGGGACTTGTGACAGGCTGCCAGCCTGAGTGTAAACCACTGATTATTGTCCTCTTATATGTAGCCTGTGAGTCGAGTTCCCACACGTCTTAGATACCATCCATCCAGTCTGTATCTCACCAGCTTGTCGAGAAGGCTGTGGGAAACTGTGATGAATGTTTTGCTGAAGTTCAGGCGAACAATATCCACTACTCTTCCCATGTCAACAGAAAATGTTATTTTGTTGTAGAAAGGGATCAGCTTAGTCAGGCCATAAGTATTTTTGCTGTTATGCACTTAGAAACTTAACCAAAACAGTATTTAACTTTTAAATTGATGATTTGGGCTTATGCTGTGTTAAGGTAAAGACAGTAGAGATCTTTACCATTTGATAAAACCAGAGAGAATTTGGAGCTTGAGGACCTAATAGGGATTTCTTACAGGAATTTTAAAGTATTCTGGTGGCTTCCAGCATGGCTAGTTTTGTAAACTGAAAATTGTAATAAATCTTGAGAATAAGAATTCTTATATTTTACCTAAGACCGGTAAGACATGCCTGTTCAAGCTCTAAAATAATTTATAGGTTTGATAAGCTTCTAGTAAGTTTTTATGGGGGAAAGGGGACTTCCTCTACTGTAGTGTATTTTTAATATGATTGCCTCTACAGAGATATGCTGTAGATGTTCACTATATATTCCTCTCTAATGTACAGCATGTTCAGTAAAAGAATTTTTTATTGATTTGGTGCAAAATATTATTCTGGCAGAGCACTGAAAAAATAAATGAAAGCTTCAAATTTTTTTGTAAACTTTTGTGAAAAATGAAATATTTTTGGAGCTTTTTGTAGCAAAAGTTAGCGCAAGATTTAATCAGTTGGTGATCACTGTTATGAGTCAGTCTGTGTGATGGCTATTGGATTAGTTAATTGACACAGTATGATCTATGTGCAGGAGTTGGGTTAGTGACAGTAGAAGAAACAGAACTAATGTATTTCAGCAAAAAGAAAAAATAAAAAAATCCTCTGAAACTGTGGTGTCTTTTATGCACAGACAAATAAAGGAGAGCTTAAGTCTACAAGGTTGTTGTGCAGGACATAAAAATCTCTCTTCTTAAAAATCTGCTCTTACACTTATTTCCAGTTAGTCTTTGTTTGGGAGTTAGTAAAACAGACACTTGTTACTTATTTTAGTCATTAAGACTAGGTAACCAAACCAGCATTATGCACAGTAGCAGACTTTTCTAGAAAGGATATTAAATGGACAGACAAGCAAATGTTAAGATAGTATCTCTGATAAGATAATGGAGATAAACTCTTCAGGAGTGGGAAAAGGAAAGATTTCTGAAAGTTGTTGAAATATCGAATGTAATTCATGTCCAGATGCCCGTGAGTTTGACATAAGGAGGCTGTATCAAAGAAAATGGTAAATGGAGCTAGAGTGTTATGTAAGTTTCCTATCTCCTTGTGGTCATTAAGAACTCAGCAACTTTTACTAGAGATAGGGTGCTAGCTTTCATGTTCTTGCACATTGTCAACTCTGATAATGAAATACAAAGTGATATTGTTTTAGAGCAGAAACACACTGGTCTAGAGGACACTTGGGAAAAAAAGTGTAATGATGGATGTATGTTTTTTGCATATATAATCAATGAAATTGCGTAGAGTCCACTTCTTTCACAGAAGGAGTTACATAAGGTGTGACAAGTGTTGGCACCTCAGCAAAACATAGTCCTTTTCTATGTGTTACTATTTTGTTTTGTATGTCAGCACTCACCTGGAGCATGATCTTCCAAATACAAATGCTTTGGGTGGTACTGGTGCAATAGCAGTAAATGCTATGCCTGTTCAGACATGGAGCCAGCTTCCTTAAGTTAAAATCTCAAACCAAGGAGAAGCTGTGCACTGTAGAGAAGTCAGGCTTGCAGGTGAAAATATGAAACTGATTTCTGCTTAAATATGAATCTGTTTGGGCAGATAAATTATTTTGAAGGTATATGACTCAGTATTTAGGAAGGATTTTATTTACTCCCCCTTTCTTCCAGCTACAGCTCTGAATGTTCTGTAAAAGTAATGTAAATTAAGCTTGATCCTAAGGAAAAAAAAAACAAAACCAAGCATGTAAACATTTTCAAATGTCTATAGTGATAACCCTGAGTTGATACCTACTCTTGGTTTTTACTTACAAATAAAGAAACAAAAACCCAGTAAAAGTTGCTGGAGAATTTTAGTAACAACAGAAAAAAGCCCCTTGTGAATTTCATTCTAATTACACTTACTATTTTAAAAATATATAAAATTTTAATTTTGTAGTCAATTTTGAATATGAATTCTCTGAATATTTTTGTATTGTTTTCTTTATGTACATTTTAAGCACTTATTCTTTTGATTCATTTCTGTTATAAAAACAAGGTTTGATTAGTCTTTTTAGATATGAGTAACTGTATCAGTTCTACTCAGACATGTAATAATGGGTGTTTTCACAGTGCTGCACATGTGTGAACAGTGAGAATACAAATGAGTTGGGTTTATGTGAACTAACTGTCATTCTGATATTTAGAGACTGTCTTTCTCAGTTTACACAGTTGTGCACATTTCTGGTGTCACATTAAACTATTATTTCTTTTTTTGTTTGTTTGGTTTTTTTTTTTTGATTTTGCTATTGGCAGATGGCATGAAGAAATTTGTGGTCACGTGGAATATCCCTGCCGTTTCCAAGATCCTGCTGCCAGGTTGCAGGCAGTCATTCCTTACAGAGTCTTTACTCCCTCTTGCCTTATGGAATGCTGTGAAGAACATTTGCTTCAGCTAATTCCTCAGTGCCTCTCAGCTGCTTACGCCACACTGGGTACCCACCCGTTTTCCAGGCTTGATGTTTTGATAGTTCCTTCCAACTTTTCCAGCCTGGGAATGGCTAGGTAAAGAAACTTCTTAGTAAACAATCTCCTGTATTTTATTAGACTCCTTTTTATCAGCTAGTTAACAGTGTCAAATTGCTATCAATATAAAGTTGCTGTGCTATATTTCTTCACTGAAACTTAAGACTCTAGTTCTGTCTTCATGTGGGTAGGTTTGTTCACATCCTTCATACTATGATCTTTAATTTTAGTTTATTTTAAGAAAATTAATTTTAAAAATTAATTAAAATTTAAAAAATAAATTAATTAAATTAAAAATTAATTAAATTAATTTTAATTTAGGAAAATATAATCTTATTAGACATGTGGGTCTCAATTTCCTCATTTGCCAAACAGAGCATTTTTTATTGTTTCGATTGTTTTAAATACTCAATGCTGATATTTATTTTTATTATTTTTATTTATTATTATTGTTATTTATTAATAATATTATATATTTAGACTATAAATTATATATTATTTATTAATTTAAATTATTATATACTATATATTTTATATAGTAAATATATAATATATATTATTTATTTTTTTTTATTTATTATTTTTTTTATTTATTATGTTTTAAATACTCAATACTCACTTTGTCATGTTTTCTTTTGACATTTATTTTATTTATATTTATTTATATTTATGTATTTTTTTATATTTTAATATTTTATATCTTAAATTATTTATATATTTATACATATATTTATTTATATTATATATTATATAATTATCAATCAAAATTATTGTATTATATATTATATATTAATTTATATTATATATAATATATATTAATATTTATTATTTTTTATTTATTATGTTTTAAACACTCAATACTCACTTTGTCATGTTTTCTTTTGGCATTTAGTTTGCCATTATGTCTTGACAGAGCAAAAGCATGTTAAAATCCAGATTTAGAGTTTATTCATAAGCCTTTGTGATTTACAAGTATCTAGTCAAGCAGTGGTCTTTGGAAGTTGAGTAAGGCAAACTGTAAGGATTATATTATCAAGTTTTCATGGAATCATAGAGAATAAAAAGCTTAATGAAGTATTTTTGGTTTTACAGTATAATTTCCATTTGTGCAACGACAATAGAATTTTAGCTCTATTATTTGTGAGACAGTGTAGCACCTGCAATTTCCCATTTGCTTTTTTTTTTGGTAAATATTTTTTTAAGTTGATAATAAGATAGCATTTGTTAATAGCAGAGAATGAAACTTTGTACTCACTCTTTACCCAGTGCCAACAGTAGAGTGGATTCATCTAGGCAGATGGACACAACATCCCAGGGAAGAATTAACTGCAAACCTCTGTGAAAAAGATGGGGACTGATAGGGGAGGTGTATTCCCAGACTGTTGGGTTTGTATTTTGGAGCTCTTTAGGGAAGTTGTCAAGTAGATTTGGTGTCTGATGCAACTTCAAATTGCATAAATTGTGAGTCCAAGTGCTGCGATCAACCAGAAGGTTTATTTCTTTTTACAAACTATATAATTAATCAAATTAGGAAACATTTTATGCTACATGTTTTATTTCTTATTTATATAGATTTTTTTTCTATAGCTTTCCTCTGTAGTCCTCCTTAGGAATAAAAGAATACAATTATGCTGGAGTGTAATAATAGTATATTTTTTTTTGGTGAAGATCTATAAAATTTAAAATTTAAGCATTCTGTGACCCCCCTCTGTCATATAAGCCTTGTAACTCTAGACATTTTATACTGGTTATTGAGTTTTCAATGATAGCTCTTCGCTCGATGAACTGAAAGAAAGCATCAACAAACTTACATAAGTCCTGGTTGCTTTGGGCACCCACAGCAGGTTGTGTTCTCTGATACTTTGTGTAGTGGTTTGATTTGGAGGTGTGATACTCTCTACCATGTTTTTAAAGCCATATGAAATTGGTGACACTGCTTAGCAATTTCCTCTTACTTCAAAGGCGTGGTACTAAAAGGTTGAGGTAGGACCTTATGGATCACTGTAATTAAGGAAGAAATTGGCCATTTTACTTAGCTGGGTAATAAGAGGAGTGATCAGTGCAACCATAAAGGACAAGATACTAGAAAAAAAAAGATAAAGAGGAGAGAGATGTGTAAGCCAAATGACCGAGCAGTAGGAAAAATCTTCAGGTTTTAGTTGTTGATAATGCTGCTGCTCTTTCGGAAGTTGTCAGAGCTTCCCCTGGATGTACATGTCCCAGAATTTATAGGGAAAAGATGCCTGTAGGATATTCTGTTGCAAAGCTATCTGTGGTTGTCCGAGTCCAGATTGCATATTCAGAATATTGTACTTGTGGTTTCTTTGTGAAAGAGATGAGAAAAACCTATCCTTTTAATTCCCTGTGCTTCATCTAACCACTGTCAGTTCCAAGTGATCCATATCATTGAATATAAGTAAAGGTTGAAAGAAACAGCATGCATACTTCCTAATGCTTTTCATTCAACAGTTCATCAAGCCAAGCACATTCAAATTTTTCAAAATTGAAATAGAGGAATAATATAATCTGTTTAAATGTCAAGCTTTATTTGGACAGCAAAGGAAATTAAGTGACTCATAATAGCTCTTTTGTTCTTGTTCCATGCGATTTTTCAAATAGAGACTTCTATGTATATAGCAAGCTACTTAAATGGTTAATTCCTATGCATGCAATGATGATTACCTAAATTACTTCAGTTAAGAATAAGCTATGTGCAAACTCATGTCCAAACCCACATTGAAAAATAAAGTTAGCTATTATTTTGGGTTGAAAGAGGTGCTGTAGTATTTATTTTTTTATCTTCTAGTCTATCTGTAACAGTATAACCATAACACAGCATGCCAGCACAAAGGAGCTGCTGTTTTCAGAATTCTAATTGTACTCCTGTCTGCCAGGGAAGGAAGCAGTCATAAATTTTAGTCATTATCTGAAGTATCAGGGCTTTCCAGCATTTAGCACTTTTCTTTGTCTGTTCCTAATTTGCCAATACTTACTGTGTTTTTTTTTGTATCCCAACATACTTCCTTTTGCTTAAGGGGGATGTTTCCGCAACATTTTAAACTGCTATGAAATTATTAGAGTTCTGACATAGATTAACCTAATTAGGACTTTTAAGCTGTTTGTTCCAGTAGCCACTAGTGTGGGTCTGTTGCATTTCTCTTGACAGATCCTTTATAAGAAAAACTCTAGTTGAAAGCATATTAATTTAACTTGTATTTTCTGTACATGTCTTCATGTGTTTTTTAATTTGTTATGGACTTCTGTATGGAAACAGGATCTTGACTGTATATAATAATTGCAGTCATCCCCTTTTGCTTCCCCCTGCAGATCTTTGAAGCTGGAGGATTTAATTTTGCATTCATCCTCAGCTTTACATTATTTCAGTTCAAGTGATTCAGTGTAGTTTCTCCCAAATTTATGCTAGTAAAAGAAGAATGTGGCCTACATGATTTTGTTGGTGATATTATGTTAAACTGTACCTAAATTAAATGAATAGAGCATTGTGAACCAAATTTAAATAGCTTAGAAGCCAGAGATTGTGTTTTCTGTAGAATTTTGAGAGTTTCATGAACCCTTAACAGCACTTAATTGTCTGATTTTAAGTTCTGTCACTAGAAGAGGTGAGTGCATTGGAGAAAAAAAGAGTAGGGAATTGTGTCAGACAGCAAAGACTCCAGGTAGTTTAGCGAAGAGATCCCTGACCTGGTGCTACACTGAAAGGTATGCATTATTCATGTACCTGGCGAGCTAAGAGGTTAAAAGCAGGAGATTAAAAATAACACCATGTTCTGCTGCTCTTGATGATGACATGCTACTCCCTGAGGAGTTGTCAGATCTTCTGGCATTTAAGTAGCAGTTGTTTCACCATTGCAGCTACTCTCATGTGAGCCACTAGTTACTCATATGAACAAAGCTGGCTGGAAAACTTCAAATAAAAAATAGGGTCCGTGTGTTCCCTGGTTCTTCGCATTCTTCAAATGAGTTCATTCCCTAGTCTGGTTTTATTGGTCGCATTTGAAAACATAGTGTTTCAAAATATCTTCCCACTACAACTTAATTTCCTTTCCTTTTGGGAAACCTGAAGAGAGTCTGAATTCCTTGTTCTTTTTCATTCTCCAAGGAAGAACGTTCTTTTGCATATGGGAACTCTTTTTATGCCACCTGAGCATGTGCTTGAGACCTTGACTTCTTTTGTAGTGTTAATTTTAATTAATTAAATTTAGTTAATTAATTTAATTTAGTTAATTGCCTAAGTCCTTTTCTTTTCCTTTCTTTTCTTTTTTCTTTTCTTTTCTTTTCTTTTCTTTTTTCTTTTCTTTTCTTTTCTTTTCTTTTCTTTTCTTTCTTTTCTTTTCTTTTCTTTTCTTTTCTTTTCTTTTCTTCTCTTTTCTTTTCTTCTCTTTTCTTCTCTTTTCTTTTCTTTTCTTTTCTTCTCTTCTCTTCTCTTTTCTTCTCTTTTCTTTTCTTTTCTTTTCTTTTCTTTTCTTTTCTTTTCTTTTCTTTCTCTTTTCTTTTCTTTTCTTTTATTTCTTTTCTTTTCTTCTCTTTTATTTTCTTTTCTTTCTTTTCTTCTCTTTTCTTTTCT
>JARCZZ010042508.1:0-45370 GCA_030323915.1 Brotogeris chrysoptera | reverse complement strand
TATCTTTCACATCCCTAGCCAAGTTTAATTCTAAGTGGGCCTTAGCTTTCCTAACCTGGTCCCTAGCTTCCTGGACATTGCCGCCTGCCTTCTTGTGAGTATTTAAACTAGAGGAAAGTGGATGCAGGATTTCTGCAGACTGCTGCTGTTCCAGCTGGTAGCAAGTTTCCTCTCAACTCCTGTTTAGGAGACTGGGCCAGCAAAATGTGGCATTAAGTAGACTAGTTTTGACAACAAAGCATTGTGGTCCCAGTCAATTTTCCAAACCTTTCTCTTTGGTTAAGAGTAAACAGGATAAACATTATAAAATGTCAGCATACATGTGTGGAAAGCCTTACTTTTGACCTTTGCACCTGGACCAGTGACCCATAAGTAGGAGAAGGAGTTGTAAAGAGTTAGGAAGTATAACAGTGTAAAGACTGGTTTTACCCCAGAGAATGGTGCATATCCCCAGAAAACTGCAGTCATTCCCTGTCCATCAGTTTTTGTAAAAATGGGGCTGATCAGTGTTCCCTTTGCCCACTTCATGACTCACGGGAAGAAGGGTCTCTATGGTTTTCTGCAGAAGAGGTCTCTGTTTTTTTGCCGAGGGAGATGCATAGCTTCATTCTATAGGCAAGAGGTCTCTGGTGAACCTCTGATAACTGTGAGCCCCTCAACATTTCTGTAGTACTGTCAATGCTGCTGTCATTTATTGAATCATGCACAGTATTGTTATTGCTAATCAGATGAATGTACATAATTCATTAAATAACCTAAATTTATTTAAAAAATAGTGCTAACTCTTAATGCAACAACAGTAAGTAATGAGGAACACTGTGTCTTGGACTTGCCCTTGAAGGTACGAGAAACCTTGTTTAATGACAATTTCATGGAAAATTATCTAGTGTATTTTACTTGCGTGTTATTAATAACAGGTAAGTTCCTGCCTATTATTTATGAAGCATTAACTCTAGTTATGGGTCTTTAGACAAACTTTCACTTGAGCTCAAACTTTTAAGGCTTATGCTTTGATTTGTGCAATGCACTTTGGTGTGCTGTTGCAAAAAGCCAGACTTTCTTATGTAGTACCTGTTTACCCTGTGAGCTGCCTGTGACCTCTGACTGGGGATAGGGAACTTTGAAAATCAGATAACAATGTCTATAGACCCTCACCATATCTTTAGCCAGTGTACTGTTCAGGAAGCAGAAGAAAGTGCTAAAATTGCTATATTTCCACTCAAAGTTGTTAAATTTCCACTCACAGTTACTAAATTTCCAGTAACAGAGCTTGTCACATTTGTACAAGTTACCTGTATTTTCCAAGTGTTCCTGAAGTAGTTCTGTAATCTTTCATACAGAAAGACTGAGTGATTGTATTGTTTTAGTCCTGAAACTTACATCATGTTAGAGATACTATGAATTATCACCTATTATGGAAGAATTCCAGTTAGCTATTTTTTATAAAGAAGAAAAGGAAAATATAGTTTATATTTGGTTGCTACACTATCTTTTAGAAAGTCTTTTCCATAGGTATTTTAATACTTCGCAAATGGTTGTCACTGTGGTCTAGTTCCTCCATTTTTCAAGGTAAGTACTTAATATGAATGAGGTAACAGTGCCAGCAGCTTTCACATCAAAACACTAGTTTATAGTAATTCTCCTCAATGCTGCCAGGGCTGAGACAAACTGCAGTGAGTTTCAGTGAATCTGGTATCAGTGATGCTGTGCGTGTTCCTGTGACTCTTTTTTGGGAGGTGGGAATAGAGAAGTTCTGTCTTGCTTGATTTCAGCAAAAGGGCATCTGATCAAAGACTGGACCTCACACCATTTTGATAGCTGTCACTTTCAGTTGAGACAATCTGGACGTGGAGGTATCAGGACTGAGAAATTAGATTCCACCTACTGATAGAGATTGATTGTTCTGAATGCCACCAGTAGTATTAGGATAAATGACTTCTCTATCACTGTGGGAAAGAGAGAGGAATAGCATTGCTTTCAGATATTAAATAGCTATTGATGTTTTCCAGTGTTCACATCCTTGACTTACAGGACAGTCTGTCAAGATGGAAGAAATATTTAAAAAGAGGCATTAGCCTCAATGTCATGAAGACCTAACTGAGAACTGTAGAAGTCTTAGACTATAACTTTCCGCCTATTCTCTGCTAAAAGAGAGATATGAAAGGATTAAAAGGTAGGGTAAGATTGCAGTAAAGCTTCACTGAGACATCGAAGTGTTCCTTTTCATATGGAATGTGAATGAAATTACATGGACTAATGTAGCTCCAGCTGTACTTAACCAAACATCTGACACTTTAATAAGCCATTCTCAGACTAACTTCTTAAGGAGCCGTTCATGTCTGGTGAACAGTTTTGACTGAAATTAACTGATGCTCGGGTTGTAATAAAAAATAAGAACATTTTCTATTTCAGTTTTATGCCAGAATTCTTCAAGCATTGCACTGTGTCCTCGTACATTGTCTGTAAGAGCTAGGCCAGGCTGGAATGTTTTAGGAGAGAAATGGAGTAGTAAACCCAAGAAAATGGGATAATTACAATCCAGTGAAAGAAATTTCCTGTAAAATGAGAGCTGCATTCAGCCAGGCAAAGCAAACAATGACATCTTCATACAGAATGCTGGTATCTGACATGAATTGGTGATAGAAAGCTAAATATCTGTATCCTGTTCACTGAACCAGACTGCTGCAGTGCAGCAGCAATGCAGCAGCAAGTCCTTGGTGCAGTAAGCATGTGCTTACATCTGTCCTTGCTGAAGACGAGTCCCATGACATTTTTTTTCCTGCCAGGTCTTTTCATTTTCCCGAAAGACTGGGATAAGCATGTAGGAGTGCAGTGTTAGGAAAAGCTGTGTTATTCACACTTGCCTCTCCACAGATCTAGGTTTGCTGTAATCAACAGGAAATTTTAAAACATACTTTGCAATGTTTTCTGCTCATACAGAAAATGACAGACAGGCTTAGTCACTGAAAGGGAAAACAGACAAATGTGAAGAAGCATGTGCGTGAAGACGAGTCAGGCTTACAGCTCTGTGTGGCTGGTGTGTAGTGCCAGTAGTTCTGGAGAGGAAATCTGAAGATCTCATGGAATCATAGAAGAATATTGTACCATGTTCAAGGGACCTCAAGGGTGATCTGGTCCAACCTTTCTGGGCAAAGAATGATCTAGGCTAGATGTCCCAGCACCCTGTCCAGACGGCTCTTAAAAGTATCCACTTTTAAGTGGGAAATCCACCACTTTGCTAGGCAGATTATTACAATGGCTGATTGCTCTCATTGTGAAAAATTCTTCTTTTGTGTCCAGTCAGAATGTCTTCAGAATAACTTGCGCCCATTACAGCTTGTCTTTTCAACACAACTCTTTGTATCCACCCTTTAAACACTGTAACATGGTGATATCTCCCCTGAGCCTTCCTTTCTCCAAGCTGAACAAACCCAATTCTATCAGCCTTTCCTTATATGTCTTCCCAGCTCTTGGGTCATCTTTCTGGTCCTTCTGTAGACCCTTTCCAGAATCTGCACACCTTTTTTTGAACAGCAGGGCCCAAAACTGGACACAGTATTCCACGTGTGGCCTGAAAAGTGCTGCGTGGAGTGGGACAATGACATTTTTATCTGCTGCTGATGTCCTTGTGCATGTAACCCAGCATCCTGTTGTCTTCCTTTGCCACAGCTGCACAGTGATCACCCATACTGAGCTTCTGGAAATGGACCATCAGGTCCAGTTCCACAGAGTGGCTCCCCAGCTAAGCAGATCCCAGTCTGTGCTGCAGCCCTGGATTGTTTTTACCCATACAATACTCTACAAGCACAAGACCATAAGAAGACAGCTTCTCTAGGAGAAGGCTGTGGAAAACCATATCAAAACCCTTGGAGAGATCCAGGTAGATAATATCAGCTGCTCCCCTCACATGAACTGTGCAGATTACTTTGTCATAGAAGGCGTTCTGGTCTGTAGTGGGAGGGGAACGAGGCAGTCATGACTGGCCAATTGTTGGCCCCAAAGTCATAAGAAGCAGGAGCTATGACTGATGAACTAAGCTTGTGCTTACTTCCCCTGCTCTTGCCAAAGCACACTCATGCAGGATCTGCTTGTCGCCACAACTGCTAGCAAAATGAAGCCTCTAGTGACAGCACTGATGAGAAATAAAAAGGTATTGCTGCCTGAAAGCCTCATTTGAGGACTGTATAAATGTGTTTTTCATGAACTAGAAAAGGAAAATATTTTGAACTAAAAATAGTTAAAAGGAAAGCTCTGTGGTAGTTTGTATGTGTACAAAGAGCTCATATACATCAGTTTGGTATCACTGCGCCATGCCTGGGTTGCACAAACTTATTTTCAGTGGGTTTAGGGGTTCTTTCCCATCTCCTCCTCTTCTCCCTGCTGCAGAGCACCACCGCACAGTGCTTAACCATACTGCTCATCTTGGCATCAGGCAAAGGAGACCAGATGCTGCTGCTGTCCCCCTGAGTCAGTGAAGTGGTGGCTGGTTCATCAGCACAGTGGCATTTCCCTTGAGAATTTCCAAACTTAGGTTCCGCTGCAAGGTACCATTTGCGAATGCTTTGAACTCCAGAAGGAAAAAGCAGACTTTTCATCCACACAGCCCACTGCCTCCTGGGCTCTTTTGGAAAGCAGAGTTGATGCTTTTTATGGAGAGCATGAAAATCTGCTGCTGTCCCATCTGTCATTGGTGCAGAAAAAGGATTTTTTTCACATGCTTGGTTGTTACAGAGACCATTCACAAATGCTACACTGATTCAGATGTTCTGGGTTAGGCTGCATGGGAAACCATCCTTCTCAGCAGGACACAGATCTCTTCCTCCTCTGAACCTGAAGAACAGCAACGATTTCATTCCTGCTGGTCCCATGCTGAAGGGTTAAACTTGTCTAAATGCAGATAAAGCCCCACAGCCTAAAGACAGCTTTACCTGTTCTGAGTGAATATCTATGGATGAGAACTGTTTGCTCAAGGAAAGCGCTCATGAGTTGCAGCCTATAGATTCCCCTTCAGATGGACTGGAATGGGAATTTGCATGAGTCGAAACAGCTGGATCAAGGTCTCTGTAAGTAATTAACACACAGGAGAGACAGTTGTGCTTGCACTTTATCAAGCCTCTTGGTAAGATTATGTACTCCAGATAATTAATCATTACATTTCCCTATACACATAATTACATCCACTTTCTTGCTCTCCCACCTCTACACATATAAACAATTCATATGCATGTATTTACTGAGTAATTACAGAATGTGTATGCTGTGATTAAAGGCAATATAAACTGTGTTACCCTAATTACAAGAAAAAAAAAACCAAAAAAACAAATACCCCAAACAAATGAAAGCGCAAGCAGGAAGCTGCACAACTCCTTTAACAGAATCCAAATGCTTTCTTTTCAGAATATTAAAAAAGAAGAAAAGAAACTCAAATAATCTATGCTATGTGCCTGGCACAAAAACTGAGAGTGCCAGCTAGCCCAGCAACTCCCTGGGCTGTAAATTATTTAATATATGGAACATAAATCAGAAAGCAATATTACTCGAGACAAGATGAAAGAAGGGCTGTGTCTCAAAGTTAGAGCGCATTCTGCACTGTTTGGGCTCAGTTCTCTCCCACCAGATAAGAGAAGCTCCTGTAGATGTAGCTTCAGTGGAAAATACCTGCATCCCACATGAGGTGACGAGGGCATGTTTGCTTTTGAAACTCCTTGCTGGCTTTGTTTACATGAGGTGATCTGGTGAGGCTTTTATGCAAGTAGCAGCACTGTTCCTTCCTCCTTAAGCCTCACATCACTCCATGATATTTTGGCGTATGAGCTGTGGTTTTTTTTTATGGTGGACTGCTCTGATACCTTCCTTCGGAGATTTTTGGTTCAATGCACTCCAGACTAATGACAAATGAAGCAATTCTGAGAGATGGGGAGAGTAGGATCAGATGGAGTAATTCTGTATTTTCTTTTGTTTTCTCCTTGTGATTCATCTTTTTACTGGGCTTCATGAGGCAGGACAGTAAAAATAGCCAACAAGGAGAAGGAAGGTGACATTGAAAGAATATATTTCCTAGGTTTATTTTGTCTGACACCAAACTGTTTAGCAAGTTACCACTTCAGTTTTGCCAGCTGAAAGTGAATGGTGAGATCACACTTGAAGCTTTTGTCTAACAATCACTGCTTAGAAATTATGTTTGTTGTTAGATCTAAGAGTGGCCAGGGACTGATGGTTGTTTGTACTTTTATTCATTACTGGGGCAACTGAGGGGATCTGTACCTGTCCTGTGTACCTCAGTGTTGGCCATGGAGTTCAACAGAAAGAGCTGTTACCTTTATATCTGTAATACCAGGAAAGCTGCTGTAAAGTCTGCCAGAAAAGGTCTTTGACACCAGCTTCAGGGGCAGGTTGACCTGCTTTCAGCCACAAGTAGATCTTTAGGATTTCTCATCTCCATGGATGTCAATGATATTGTCCTTTGATACTCATTCTGGGATACCATGCTTAATGTACTGGCAGTCACTGGACATGTCATTGTAGAAGTGGAAGTATTGTCTTCTGCTTTGAAATGGTTTCTATAGTAGTATCTGGGAGGTGTTTAGTGTCTTAGTGGAAATTTAGTGTCTTAGTGGAAATCTTAATGCTGAGAAAATAAATCAGGTAGATGTGGGAGACAGCAGGGGAGGAACAGAAATAAAAAATCCTAGGGATACTGAGGAAAAAGGGTGTCATGGCAGAGGATGGTGGGGAAGAAAGAAAGAATACCAGACAGGAAAGGGCAGGAATTAAGATAAACAGAGACATGCTGGTGACACAGGAGTAAGAGTGGTCTCGAGCTGTTGCTAGAGACTAGAAAGGAACTCAGAGCCCCAGAATCCCTTTAATGCCAAACAACAAAGAGCTAAACTCCCTGGCATCTTGTTGCAGTTGGCTGATATGGATGGCAGAGCCCGCTACAGATACCCTCTCATGTTACATCAATGTGAATCTGCACAGTAGCTCTTCAGACCCTCACCTTGCTTGTGACACTGCGGGGGCCTCTGTAGGACCCCAGTGCATGACCATGAGATTGCATTCTACATTTCGTTCCTCCTTGAATAGACATTCAGAGCATGGCTTGACCTTCCTGCAGACCATGCAGCTTTGGGTTACCTCTGCGCCAACCGTAACCCTTCAATGTGTGGCCTGAGTAAAAGTGTCTTCTTAATTAATACACAAGCTGTGAAATGGGATTGGCGCCAGGTGGCTTGGAATTCTGTAGCCTGTGAGGTGAAATACTGCATTATATAAGTCTGAACATGTTGATGATATTTGGCCCAGTGGTACAGAAGGAAAAGGTGGCTGTGTTCAACTGAAACTATGCCCAGGATGGAAACTCTGTCCTCTTTGAGCCAGAGAGGTGATTTAAGCCTGTGCCATGTCATTACCTGAAGTATGATTTAGCCTGGAAACAAACCTCACTTACAAAAAGTACTTGAGAATCTTTAATTATCACAGCAGGTTGAGACCTCAGTTTTAAATCTCATCAGGAAAGCATTTGCCCTCTGACATCATGCTGAGTCACTGGCTTAGTGAAGAGCTCTGAGGGAAGAGAAAGCATGTGGTACGTCAAATGGCAGGACCTCTTCTTACAGGGATCCTTGGTTTAGAGGAAGTTGGGACTCCGTGGGAATTCATAATTAGCAGCCTACATTACTTGAAAGCAAATTCACTTGTCAGGTAGGGTTGCTCATAGTGTTTGCAATGCTTTCAAAGTGCTCAATAATTTCTTATTTGTTCGCTAAGCTAATGCGTATTGGACAACTGTGCACGTTGTTGTGTGTATCTTTCCACTGCCAACTATGGATTTATTTACAGTGCATATTTTTATCTGAAAAGTGTTACAAAGCTCTTTGCATTCCTCGGCGTGTAGGGACAGTGGCCTGGGCTTGCATACTAATACCTTGTATAATAAGTTTGGAATGACTAAATTTAAAAGGAAGCAAGGTCACTTTCAAGCTTGCCTCAGTGTCAGGAGTGAATGTTGTGTAGAATTTATACTGCGGGGTCTTTGCTGAAGCAGTGTGATCTTTTGCCAAATGGGTTAAAGTGTGGCAAAAGCCCTTGCTTCTTAGACCAAATTCAGCATGAGTGGAGCTGGCTCAGGGTTAACAGACTGGATATGCAAAGGGAGCAAGAGCCCCAGGTGTCAGCCTGGACAGACAGATAACTTGTGCTTGCAGTTATCTGCGTGGTCTAAATTGCACACACATTTCACACCACTGCATACACTAACCAGGAATTATGTCAGCTGCAGACAAAGCAATTAAGCTAATTTTCTCACTGGCGTGTCAGCAGCTGGCAAGCTATTTGCAGGAGGGTTCCTAAAAGCGCTAACATTAGCCAAATTATTGTCATGGATAATCAGAGATCAGTTTCCTCTCACTGCCAGTGAAATGCGCAGTTCAGCTATGGGGAATTTCATTGCAGCATGAAACCTTCTTCTTCTTATAATGATACTGCCATAAAACAGTTTTCCTCTGATGGGTGAAGGACTTCCTTCCAGGTGTTAAATTTGGTATCTGGAAATAATAGCTAGAATGTATTTCACGATTAGCAGTTTTCTAATTCCCTCGTTCCTTCCGCTAAATATGATTTGTTCACTGTTTTGTCACCTAAACGGCATGACTAATGTCTTAAATTAAAACCACTGCCCTGTTGCTCTACCAGCCAAAAAGTTCATGCTATATATAAGTCTGATGTCAGAAGACTACAGGCAAAAATATCCCTTTCTTTCTCTTCCCTCAGGGATTTCAGTCCACAGGGATCAGATCCCATATGACAAAGGGTGCTTGACTCAGGCTGATTAATGCACAGCAGAGGGAAAGGACCACAGTGAGAAATGTGGGTGTGAAGTGCAGCTGCTCTGCATGTGTTATGTGTACTGTGCTGTTCTGTTTGGAAGGCTTTGCTCTGGGAAGGAAAAAGCTTGCGGTTTTAGTAGCATACAGAATTCTTGGTCAGTTAATCCTGAATGTGCCTCTGGTGAGCGGACACCTTAGCTGGTAGCAACAGAGGTGCAAATGTTGAACTTTGGGAAAAAAAGAGTTGGAGTCTTTTGTAAGTTTTATAAGAGACGGCAGAGGCTTTCAAAGAGCCTCCTATTGTGAGCAAATTGGAGTGGTCTGTTTCAGTATAACACACACTCTTCCTCCAGGGGCTGCTGGTGAGTGGCAGGGGTAGGAGAAGTGCAGAGTACCTGCATGGAGGATGGTGAGCAGCCATGAGCCACAGGAGCTAGGAGCTCAAGGAGAGCTTCCCCCTGCTTCCAGAATACACTCAGAAATGCTTTTTGGGCTTTGTCTTAATTTTAAGGCATCCTCATTAGGCTTTCAAATGTAATGTCCAGTGCCATGACCATGACTCACTCCAAGCTCTGACCTGCTGCTGGATCTTTATTGATAATGAAAATAGCACACCTGGGCACTGGAAATGCAGAAAAACCAGGCTGAGCTCCTCTGTGACTGTTCAATGGCATAACGTTTCATGCATTTTGGATAAGGACTTCCCAGTTTTCTTGCTACCTCCCATTCAGTGTTGCCTGACGTTCACACATCTCATTAGACGATGGGGCAATGTACAATAAGGCATGCTGCGAGCCATGGCCAGTGGTGCAAAGCACACCTGCAGGAGAATGCTGCATAAATTATTGCTCTAAAGCCAGGCAGGGAGAGATCATAAAACACAAGCTCAGAAAACTTAAGGTTTAAAGTTGTGCCTGCAAGGGCAAGATAACATTGATAGAATAGGATTTTCATATTGTTTCAAAGGATTTATCCAAGAATTTACACACTGGACCAAGCTGCTCTCTCTTGCAGTGCCATTAATCTCAGTGCCTCTGTTATATGATAGTGGTTGCTTGGGCTCCTTGAAGCAGATTTGGGGAGGAAAATAAAAATAGTACAAGGTCCAGCAAGTATACCTCCAGCTGCAACGCTGTATTTGAAAAGGTCTGTTTGTCATCCTAGCCCTTAGTTTTCTCATGATTCTTTTGATCTTCAAAGGACTTCACAGGTATTGATTAATATCAGAGGGGACCCATAAGCTAGGTGCAGTAACTATCACCTCTGCTTCAGAGGCTGGGAAATTGAAACAAAGGAGTTTTGGCCACACAAGAAGCTGAATTTGCCATCATGAGGGCCTGGACATGCACCCTGGACCTCTTGATCATACCTCTGTCAAATAAATAAATAAAGTATTGCCTTACATTCCACTCCTTGCTCCCCTAGCAAGTATTTCTTTTGAATTAGTGGCTGATCCTGTGGGACACTGAACTCAATATCAACCTATTTTTAATAGAAGAAATCTTGGCTGAAGTTAGCCCAGAGTAACTGGCTAAAGTTATCTGAACCACATTGCATTGTTCCTTCCCTATTTACAAGGAGAAGGGGTGTGGGAGAACACATACTTAATCAGACAGAAACTGATGGGTTTTATTTGGATTGCCATTTGAAATCATCAAGTCCCAGCACTTTTTTCACTGGATATAAAATAACAATGGCTGAACAAAGGTGTGAAATATGCACAGAATGGTCTCTCTCTACTGAACTGTACAAGTAGTTATGTTGTGATAGATAATGAGAAACACACTGAGGTTCATGTGGGATCTGGTAGAAAAAAAAAAACATATAAAAATTTGCAAGCAGCAGGGATAGAGGGTATAGTTCAATGCAGTACCAGCCAATGACAAAGTATAATCTCAGTTTAAAGAGGTCCATTTGTTTTGTAATGAATGATGTTGGTAAAAAAATAATGGACTTTTCCTTCAGGGAAATACCTCTTAATAATGTTAAAGGGGCCATGAATTAAAATGACCTTTTAGATTATGAAAGAGAAGAAATTACTCAGAAAGTGGTTTAAAAAAGATGATGAGAATATTTTGGTAAAGCTGAATTAAAGGTAGCTTTTCTTTTACTGCCCATCTTCCTGTTTCAATCACAGAGTAAAAGATACATGGGTCTCCAAAATGGCGATGGGCATTTGAATCACAGCATATCCATCAGCTTTTTTTCCAAGGGCCTGGTGAGTTAAGGGGTCACTATAAAGTAAATACCACCTCTGATTTTTTGCAGAGCTTGTTTGGTTTGTCCCAAGTCTCACAAGGAGCTAGTGCCAGAGACATCTCACTTCTGAGGGCAATTCGGAAAGTGTAAATGTGCTGCATTTTTAAATTACCTTTCAGCGTGGTTGAGCAACCTCTGATGTTCCAGCCATCTTTAGGACAGTGCCACTCACACACTTGATACTCTGTAAATTACTAATGCAGAAATTTCAGTGGGGAGAGACATTAGTGAATTACTACCCAGGGGTGCAGAGAGGCAGAGATGGATGAAGCAGCGCTTTCTGAGGTACCTCTTGCCTTCCGAATGTGTTCTCTCCTCGCAATGCTTCTCATTTCTTGTTCTCTACTATCCATCTTACTAAACAATTTTTCTTCCATGCTTTTTTAAAAACAGATTTTCTCCAAGCAGAGGGTGCACTTGTGAGTCTGGAACACCAAGATTAAGAAAAGATGCTGGGACTCTCAGGGAAAAAAAAAACCAACCTTAACCCAAATTCCCCAGTCATCATAACTGACAGAAATCCCATGCTACTACAGAAACCTTTCTCTCAGACGTTCATTTTGTTCTTCCTGCTGGGTCTCATTTCAGAATCTAAAACAAGCTTAAAGAAAAGAACAATTGGGAAAAATACCCTTTTTGTCTTTTATCTCAGGAGCACACTGCAACAATTTTAATCCAAATTGTCCAAGTTTTGAAAGGCTCTTTCTCTCCATGTTCTTTCTCCAACACCTGATCTTTGGTCCCTTGATGGAAATTGATTCTGTGCTCAGTACTTGGTTGCTAAGTGACCCATGCAAAATCTCTGCGCTGATTTTCCTTCTGCTGTACATTTGACCACGAAAAAGACAATCATGTGGTTAGAAGATGGATATCATTTTTATGCAAGGTTTTTCTAAATGCATAAGAATTTTTTCTGTACTTCTTTCAGGACTGGGAGGAAATAATTTACACTGCCAAATCTCCAAACTGCTGAACAAAAAATGCAGGAGAGTGGGAGCCTTGCAGCAGAATAGGGCTAGTATATGACAAAGAGATGACAAACCAAAACGCTGGTTCAGTGAGCTTTTTGTTGTAGAAGTCAATTTCAGTGGAAAACAAGATAATCAAACTGGGAGGATAGACAAAGCCCTACTTTCTCTATCTAGAGGGACAGCTGATTGATAAATGGCTGTAAATTTGCCTGTATGTGCACTGATTTTCAAAAAAGCCTTGCACCAGGGGTAGCTGTTGAGTTGGGGGAGCTAATTCAGTTAAAATAATGACTTGAAGAATTCGTTTGAGGCAAAAGAGCAGGTGATGAAATCAACTGGTAGCTTGTAACCTGGTATTTTATTTCAGACAGTCACTGACATGTCGCTTTCTTTCTTGTTAAAGAACTTAATGTTAGGGGGAATACTACCTGGTGTGCTATAGTTGAGGTTCAGATTTGTGTTGGCATAAATTGGACAGAAACCCAGTTGGCTGAGCACCGGAGACTTCCTACTGACCCCAGTGGGAGCTAGCACCAAACCTTTGTGCATTCTGAGAAGTGTCATTCAGTGGAACTCGAAAATGAAAGGGAGGGAGTGCTGATTTATGGCAGGTAGCATTTCCACACCTATAGACTAGTGGGACTTTGTCTCTGTCTTCTTGCAGTGTTTGTTGAACAGGCTGGCTTTTCTCACCGCCTAACTCCAAGACAGCCAACAGAGGGGATGCAGACCTTCCTCCTGGTCAGGCAATGGGTGCTGGTGGAGAAAATGGAGAGAATCTTTCCTGCTGCATCCACGTCTCTGCAGGAGGTGACTTTTCCCCCAGCTCTGCTGGCTCTGTGACTTGCAGGGACCTTCCCAGCTCTTACAGCTCAGTAAAAGAGAGTTATCAAGTATAAGCAGCAGATCTTTACTCATTTTGCTTAAAACAGAAAGTGCTCACACAATACCTCAGATGTCAGACTCCAAGAAAGCAGTGACGCAGAGCAGGGAAGGCAGAGAGACAGCAACCTGTAGGCACACTTGCAGCCAGGAGATGTGTGTTCACAGCTCAAATCATGCTGAACGGCTGTGCTCCAGTGGGATGTGAGGATTAAAGGATCATCTGCAATGCAGATGAAATTGTCTTTCACAGAACAGAAGTGGCAAAATAGGAGCAGATGCAAGGTCTGGTGGTCAAGAGGGCTCTTCTGTGGTCTGGATATGAGAAACAGGACTGTCACCTGAGTTAATTCAGTAAGCAGATTTATCATTACTGCTTTCCCCCCTTATTTTACAAAAAGTACAATGAAGCAAAACACTGCCAAAATACATTGTATTACCAGAACACTGTCATAGCATTACCTTGTTATAGGAATTGACGTCTGAGCCAAAGCACTATGCTTTTTCACTAATACATTGCCATCAGTACTTCTCCCTGCAGAGAAGCTGCATCTTCATGATCCCATGACAAGGGAGATAGCCTGCCACGAAGACAGTGTCATCCTCTCTCTGAAAAATACAGACCCTTTTAACCAACAGAAAAACAAAGCTGGATTACTTTGGCTTTGTTCTTTTTAGATGTATGGCACAGCTGTGCAGATTGTAGGCAACAATTGCCTGCTCTGATGTGGCATCCTGCGCAGCAAGAAAACTAAACATTGCCACTTTCCTTCATTTGGAGCTTTGGCTTGTGCATTGGGAGCTCCGATCTACATCTGCCTGCTCGTGAAACACCCACTGGATCATGATGCTGGTCTGATAGTGGCATTGCATAAGGGTTTGGGCTAACAGTTTATGGTTGATGCATTTCACTACTAAATCCCTGGGCACTGTACACCTTTAAATTAAGTCACATGGATCAAGGTCTCCCAGAAATAAGCATGAACTCTGGAGGCAGGTAACTTTTCAGTTTGTAAGTTTTATTGTCGCTATGGCTTTGATGCTGCTGTCTGGCAGAGCCTGAAGACCCCAGCTGTGTGATGATGACTGTAGATTGTAATGAGCCAGTTGCTATCTACCAGTCTTCACGGAGCAGGTGTCTTACTGCTGATGTCTGTCAGGAGGGAGGGTGCAGAATGAGACAGTGTTTTGGGGTGGCAGGCACAGAATCCATTCAGTTCCCAGAAGCCTACAGGTGAATTTGGCAGTCAACAGTACAAAAAAAAAAAGACACTTTCGTGTCAAAAAGCTGTGCCAATGAAGCAAAAAAGTTCTTCTTTCCCCCCCATAGCTTCCACCTGCAAATTCTCTCGAAGTGTTTCAGGTTATACATGATCCAGTGAAGGTGCAGCCTTGATCTGTATTAGAAACAGAGAGGGCCGCACCTTGACAAAGGAGCATGTATTTTTTCTTTCATACCTCTCCCACTAGGACATGATCATAATTGCTAGTCAAAGATGAAGTTAAAATGTCTAATATCAATTTAATTGTGTTTTCTTATGTATCAGTTCTGTTCTTTATTTAAAATAAAATAACGTTTTTATTGGGATGTCTGACGCTTCCTCGTAAACACCAACACATTTATAACTTGCATATGATATATTTTTAAATAGACTTTTACTTATCTGACCCACCTTCTAGCATTATTTTAGTGTACCAGCTAGGCCCAACAAAGGTCATGTTAACAGTATAGGAATACTGTGAAGTGAGTATAGATGTTCTTACGTTAACTTAGGCCTGAGTGGAAACCCTACATGAGAACCTGCAGAAGTTACATTTTTTACATTTGCTTTGGCACATTTGAGAAATCTGTGCAAGCTTTACAATTCTTTTGCGTTCCTCCAAACTCTATGTGAGATGTAGCTTATAGTCTGAAAATAAAAGAAGAAAAAAAGATCTGAACCACTAGAAATTAGACTGGATTCAAGCCTGTAACATAAGAACCAATCCCCAAAGTATTAATGACCTGTTTTCCAAATAAATCACTGGAAGTGAAGTACCCACATACCATTGAGGTTCTGGATATTAGACTTTTTCTTGCAGTGTCTTGTTGTGGTGTTTACACAGGTGTGGAACATCAGAAAAATACTAATTTTCATTCAGCATGAACAACAAGAGAAAAATATTATTAAACCATCTGTTTGCAGATGGAAACCAGTGGCAAAACTATGCATATCAAATACAAAGCAAGTTCCTCTCCTGTCAAAGTCCATGAGAGATTTCAACTTTCAGTTGATATTTCAAACAGGTAGATATGTAAAGGTGGTACAAGTCCCACAACAACCACTGACTCCCTCCCCTTCTTCCATTTCAAATTCAGTTTATTTAACAATGTGCTTGTTATAATTAAAAGAAAATAATATATATATATAAAATATAAAGTAATGGAGCCTGGACACATGCTTGTTTGGTCTAGCTGAAGGATGGCTATGCACATGCCTCCTGAGCAGGTGCTTCTCTGCAGTGCTGTTACACATAGGTTGAGAGCACTTGACAACACACCAGGGACTGGGAGCTGACAAAAGGGGCTGAGGAAGCTGCAATACCTCTCTCTCCTGCTTTAGCAACAAGAAAAGAGCCTTGAAATGTTTCCATCCCCATTGAAGCTCCTCTCCATGCTCAAAGCAGGCTCCAGAAGTACTTGTCGCCAGAAGAGTAAAATGACCCCATTGGTGAGCAGGGGAAGAAGGGTCACTGGATGAAATGTTACCTATAACAATGCTCTTTTGCATAGAGAGTGTTGGCCTGGAAAAGTCTCACAAAAGCCCTTTACTGCTTCTGGGTGTTTACTTGGCAGGAGGCTGTGGAGGATGTTAAGCGATCACCGCTGTGCATATATGCAATATAAATGTGGAATATTCAGAGCACTGCCTGTGATGCCAGATGTTCACAGCTCTTCTCTTTACTTTTCAGTAGGGGTTTCCCATGCTGTATAACTGTTTATAGGCTTTGCTCACTTGGTGTTTGGGGATTCTTGCTGTGCCTAGATTCTGCTATGGCATCAGGAGAACAGAAGTGTCTTAAGGCAAGAAAAAAAAAAAAAGTGTGTGTGGTTTTGTTTTGTTTCTTTTTTTTTTTTTTTTTTTTTTTAAATATGAAATAACACTTTCCAAATTCAAAACATTTCGATCACTGCAGACCTGGAGAGTCTGTGGAATGAAAAAGACTTATAGAAGAGTAAAAAACCCTATAGAAATTGGTGGCATTAACTGTGACTGGAGCTTAAGTCTTTTCAAGTTTCCTCTTTGTAAAGGATTTGCTCTTTGTAGAGCACTGTGAATGCTGCTTTGGCATCATTTCTGTACTCACAGGACATATGGTGGGGGCAGCCTTTTACCCACCACATTGATTCTGTTGGGTTGTGGACCTCTTTATTCTCTTCAGACCTTGATAGATACTAAAAGCAGGGAGGGATGTGGAGACTAAAGTTGTTTCAGTAGGAGAGACACCACGGTGAAAAGCATCTTTACTACTGTTTTGCTGAGTGTCAGACCTGTGCCAGTGTCAAAAGCACTGTCTCCTGGAATGAACTGTCCAGCTGGTGGGAAAGACAGTGGGAGGGTGTGGGTGTGAGTGAATATTGGTGCATTTATAATCAACCCTTTAGCTTAAACTGTCCAATGTTAATGAAGCCTGTGAATCTGTTTGTACAACAGGCAGCAACAGCGGTTCGCACTTCATGCAGAGGGAAGTTAAAGGTATCCAGTCATAAAACTACTGAAGCAAATGACTAAGTTTCCAAGGGTACGATTACCTTTGATCATGTGAAAGCCAGGATTTTCTTCTACAGTTTTATGTTCTCATTGTGTTATTTATTTATGCACACACAGAGACATATTTATATATTTATACAATTATAATTGTGTACATATATATGCATATATAAAGTATGTGTGCATATATATAATGTAGGTATATAGTGTATATACATATATACATATACATATACAAAATATACATATACACATTTCCTGACAGCTTTGAAAACTCACCCTGGGATATGAAAGTCAAGCAAGGTACAATGTGGTTTGCAGTGTGTGCAGTATCTTCTCATAGGACACCACATGAGGGTATGTAGATTGCACATGCGAGAGCAGGCTAAAGCTAAAGCTAAACTGCTGATCCTTATTTAGCAATTCTCTAGCTTCCACAGATTATATTTATTCAAAACCTAGACTATTTTATCACCATTAGTAGTTTTTAAAACAGGTTAGTACGGTATTATGGGAGTGTTTTTATATGAAAATATTTCATTATATCTATATCGTGAGTATTTAATAGAAAAAATAGATTCTATTCTTAGTAAATAAATGCAGATGGGGCAATTCAGAGCAGTTTTAGATTGTCAGAGGTATCTTAAGTGAATAAAAAGCCTAGGATATAATGCAGTTGGGAATGTCCCAGCTGTGTACTACAAAAATGCGCAGAATTCAAATCACCAGCATTTATGAAAACTCTGAGGAGTTTTATCATTATCACTTTTGCCACTGTAAAGCAGGATTAACTCTGTTGCAGCCAGTCCAATCTCATCAAGATAAAATATATATGTTGGGTTGGTAACTTTTACATAGGCAGGTAACAGGACTTGGTTTACTCTGACATTGTTATTGCTTACTTACGTTCATCTCAGCTCAGAGTGTTCTTTTTGACGAAGACAAGAACTGATATTTTTCATGGTCCATAAATAGCTTTGCTGCTATATACAGAGATATAAAAAAGATGTTACTGCAGTTACATACTGTACTTATACAATCTTGCTATTCCTTGTCAAGAATAGTATTTGTTACTGCTGTGTCTGCAATGAGTGTCAGCCATCTTATATGCTATAATGGATGACGCAGATTCATTCATCCAGATTTGGAGATGGAACTTTTGAATTTTTCTCAGTAGAAAAAGGTGGAAACTAGGTCCATGTGTTCTTGTAGTACCTTATCTTCTGCTCGCTCTAAGATGTTAATTGCACACGAAAGGAGGTAGCAGAGAAGCAGACCCAGAAGGGTAGCTGTGAGAATTAAGTACATGTGGAAAAATGATCTGTTTTCCTTCATCCTTTCTTCTTCTCCCCTCTGTGCACCCCGATGAAGCACTTATCCTCTGCTTGCAGTGAGTACTGTCAGAGATATCTGCAGGAAAATCAGTAATTGCCTGGTTAAATTGTCCGAAGCCAGAGTCATGGCGCAATGCTGTCCCAGAGATTGTCTGGAGGCATTAAATAAAGGGGAAATATAAGAATAAGATTCTTTTGCTTACAAGACTTAAAGTAGCCTTTGACTCTAGATTTCAGGAGCTTTGACTCTAGATTTCAGGAGCAGAAGTCAAACAACCCAGGCTTAGTGTAAAAAGCTTGTTATTTAGGGTAAAAGGATTTAGTTATAACGTTACAGAGGTTGTTATGGTTTTGCTCTCTGATCCCTTAATCTTTTTCCAAAGGATGTTGGCATGAACTACCTTTTAGAAGGAGCTCTTGCCGAATGCCAAAAACTCTAGCAAAGAGAGATTTCCTTTCAGAGGTGCAGTATTCCAATTTAGCAGAACAACAAATATGTTCGCAGTAAAGGGTGTTGTGTTGAACATTAACATCAGATTTAGGGCAGTTTTGATGCTTCTGTCATTCATCTTGAACCATAGCTAGCTGCTCTCTGCTTGGTGGGTTTTATTTATCTATTTTAGAATTAAAAATGGTTGCTTTATTTTAAAGTCTCCTTTATTTTATTTTAAAAAGTCTCCTTTTATTTTAAAGTCTCCTTTATTTTAAAGTGCTCCTGTCAGAATCTCTTTTGCCCAGGATATTTTTAGTATGCTTTTCATTCAGGATAGCTCCTTGTTAACAGCAAACCCATGGGTCTTCACTGACTCCAGGCTCCTGAGCAACAGAAGCTTGCTTTCACCCCAAAGGAAATTTAAGGTTTATAATGCTGCAGACAAGCAATTCTAGGCAACATTAAATGGAACTCGTGAATTGCCTTACCAAATCTTCTTTCTGCGTCTTCTCCATTCCCAAATTCATTCCCATGCCTGAGGTTGTACATGTGGCACAAGCATGTTGAGGGACAGGGTCTCACTCAGGGGTCAAGCCCTTCACACTCCCAGGAAGTGGTGCAGAAGGTCTTCAAAGTGCTCCTGCAGACCTGCTAAGCAGGGTGTCCTATAGGCTCCGCCTGTCCCATTCTCTAGCTGTCCCTAATGGCCCTAATGGACAAGAAGTAGCTTCAGATCACTCGCAGATCACCCCATCTGCTAAATGTGGTGGATAAGAATAGCTTTTATATTTTGCCTATCACACCCATGAAAGGACATGGGGCAACACATAGCAGTAGTGCCAACTGACCATGCCACAATGCAGCTCCAGCCTTCAGCAAGAGTTCTTTTTTATCCTAGATATCTGAGTGCTTGTTCCCATTAATCTACCCTGCAGCACCAGCTGGAAAGTGTTAAAAAATATCATGCTTTCTTGTTATTCACATTGCTTTTGGATAGCCAGTTTTGGGAAAGAAATCTCAAGCTGTGTACCTCTGAACAAACGCATCCCTGAAACTGATACAGTATTTTTTAGCTGTGAAGGCATTAAACAGACTTACGCTGGCTTGTTGAGTTTTCTCTCAGAGGTCATGTAGTATAGAGGACTGCACCCAGATTCTGAGGATAAAGTTTATTGATACAGTCATTGTAGGGGTTAGGACTTTGCTCTGGCATTGAAAAGGGCAGCTGGTCTTGATGCGTGCAACCAGATGTCAAACTGAGAGAAAGTGCTGATTGATTGCCAAATAAAACTTTTTTTGAGAGAAAGCCCATGAAGATGGAGACACAATGAATCCGTTCCACTTTTGCTTTGATCCTGTCATTGCATTAGAGGTTTTGAAGGCACTTAGTTTACAAAGATCCAAAGACCTAGTGGAATAATTCATCATTGGAGAAACAAAGTAAAAATCCATCACCCACAGTAGAGCAAGGAAACCCACAGAAGTTATTTTATTAGGTAGTAAATGTGATTTTCAATTATATTGGGAAGCTAAAGTATTATTTCCATTTTTTTTCCCAGTACAATTGCAGCTTGTTCCTGGTTGTTCTATAGTTTATACAAAAAAAAAAAAAGAAAAAAAAAAAAGGTAAAAAAGCCCACTCAGAGCCAAAACCTCAATAAAAAAACTAAACTAAACTAAACTAAACTACAAACTGACTAGGAAGAGCCATAGATCTGCAATTCAAATACCTCAATGTGCCAGGAAATGTGATTGCCTGCATGCAAGGTTTGCATCTGCTCTGCTTTATTCCCGCAGACAGCAAGCTGCCCACAGAGGCCACACCTCCTCCCACTCCTCCTCCTGCTCAAGTTGCTGAAATGCTGCCCAAAACCAACACCACAAAATCGTCACTGAAGCGCTTTTCCAGCATGGCCTTGTTACCCACTTCTGAAAGGACACATACTGTCTCCTGGTTCAGCATTGTAGAGCATTAGCAGCTCCTGTTGACCGGCCAGGGCATTCCAGGGCATTTGGCATCGCTGTCACAGACCTCTACTGTGGCTTGATCCATATCATCCCTGTGACGGACAAAGATGAGATAGGAATTAAAGAGCTACTGTCTGGGAAAGAAAACCTCTCTCATTTCTAGGGTTTGATTTTTTTTTTTTTCATTGGCTCTGAAAAACCTATTACTTCTCTCTTTTAAGTAATTCCTCTGCGGAGATGCTATTTTAATAAAGCTCTGCAAAATGGCTGCAGCTAGAGGGAAAAATATGTATGTGAAGGTTCTTTCAAAGGGATATGCTTTTATTATGAGCCTTCCCTGCTCTCCCTCTGATTTAATTTTCTTTTGTGCTCTGGGTCACTCTTGGTTTGTTTCTAAATTCATTGTCTCCCCCGCCTCCCCTGCAGAAAAGAGATGCAATGCAGCAACCAATTTATTTAGAAACCCATTGTTTCCAGGGAAATCTGAACACAGATATCCTGATACTTTATGCTGGTGTAGTGGTTTGATTCTGGCAGAATGCCAGGTGCCCACCGAAGGTGCTCTATCACTGCCCTCCTCAGATGGACAGGGGAGAGAAAACACGGCAAAAGGCTTGTGAACAGAGATCAGAGCAAGGAGAGAACAGTCACCAGTTACTGTCATGGGCAAAACAGACTTGACTTGGGTAAAATAGTTTAATTTATTACCAAACAAATCACAGTAGGCTAATGAGAAATAAATCCACATCTTAAAACCACCTTTCTCCCACCCCTCCCTTCTTCCTGGGCTCAGTGTTACTCTTGACATTCTCTACCTCCTTTTCCCCAGCAGCACAGGGGGACAGGGAATGGGGGTTGCAGTCAGTTCATCATACATCTTTGCTGCTCCTTCCTTCTCACACTCCTGCCCTGCTCCAGTGTGGGGTCCCTCCCCCAGGACACAGTCCTTCATGAACTTCTCAATTGTGGGTACTTTCCATGGGCTGCAGCTCTTCACAAACTGCTCCAGTGTGGGTCCCTTCCATGGGGTGCATTATTGAGGAACAGACTGCTCCAGCGTGGGTCCCCCATGGGGTCACAAGTCCTGCAGCAAACCTGCTCCAGTGCAGTGTGGCCTCCATGGGACCACAGCTCCTGCCAGGAGCCTGCCCCAGCATGAGCTGCCCACCAGGTCACAACCTCCTTTGGGCATCCCCCTGCTGTCGTGTGGGGTCCTCCATGAGCTGCAGCTGGAATCTGCTCCACCGTGGACCTCCATGAACTGCAGAGGCACAGCTTCCTCACCATGGTCTGCACCACAGGCTGCAGGCGAATCTCTGCTCCAGCTCCGGGAGCACCTCCTCGCTCCTTCTGCACTGACCTGGGTGTCTCTGGGGCTGTTGCTGTCTCAGGTCCTCACTCCTCTCTCCATCTGCTGTTGCACAGCATCTTTCTTACCTTTGTAACTGTGTTATCCCAGAAGTACTGCCACTGTCACTGATGGGTTCAGCTTTTGCCAGTCATGGGTCTGTCTTGGAGCCAGCTGGCATTGGCCCTATTGGCAATTACGTGGGGCAGGGAGTGAGTCATGAACCTGATATGCATTTGATTGATCCTTTATGTGTTGAGCGTGGAGAGACTGAAGGATCTTTGTTACTATGATTTGGTTTGCCTTAGTCAGCTCACTGGGGTTGGCTTGCTAGTTTTTTTGAATGTAACCACTGTGTGAGGGCCAGCCATGACATAGCAACTGTGGTGGTAGTACAGGAAGAAGCAATGACGAAGTCTTCTTCTAGGAAGTCCTCTAAGGAGACTTCTTCTCAAGACCTCTTCTAAGTGATCCTGTGTCTCCTTAGAGGGTTATGCTCATTTCTGAATACGGAGATCCCAGAAGAGTAGTGGATGTAGCAGGATTTAGCATCCATGATGGAGTTCTTCTCTGCCACCCTGCAAGGACCCTCACCAGATTCATGGGGGCTCCTGGTATCCATGAGGCTGTGACCAATACGTCCCTTGGCCAGAAAGCCATCACCTTCATTGGGAAGGGTGTCAGCAGTGAGTATTCAACGGTAGGGATTGGTGGGAGGGATTAGCCACAGGGAAGCTCTGTATTTTTCTCAGCATTTTGAGTATGGCATCCAAGAGAAATCAAAATGACAGCTTTTGCTCTTCCCACGTGGAGGGCTCTTAGCAATTTCTTTTGCTGTCTGCAGGGAGAAAGAGGCTGTAACAAGAGCCAAAAAATCTGGTCTGGTTCTGCTGCTGCTCTTCCATTCTCCCTTAAGGGAAAAAGGATTTCACAGGTATTACAAAAGGAAAACCCAAATCCTTTCCCAAATTTGACAGAAGTGGGAATAGCAGCATTTATATTTGTGAAATGATTGCCAGACTAACCTGCTGTCAAAGGTTGGTGTGCTACACCTGACGAACTGCCCATCTCCAGGAAGTCCTCAGGCAAGCTGAGGGAAAGGACTTGGCCAAAGGGGAGGAAATGCACCTCTTAAGTGGCTGGAACAGCTAAGTAAGCTGATCATTGCAACATGCCAGTGTGTTTCAGAGGCCCGAGGTGCCATGGCAAACATACATTAAGGTAAAGCAGTATGGAATTGACATATGTATGTGCTCGCATCTTGATCAACCTCCTGCTTTCTTCCCTTTGCTTTCTATTTTATCTGCATACTTCACTCCTGAAAGTTGCCTTTTCAATGCAAATAAAAATCTAAACCAAGGACAACAGGCTGCTTTGTCTGAATCTGTAATTCAAATTGCTGCTAAGGCATGGGAATGTCACAGGCTCTTTCTGACAGGCCACATCTGCTCTGTGTTAGTCCTATCAGGATCCAACTAGCCATGAAGCTGGTCTCTTCTGCTCCCATAGAAATACAAGAAAGGCTGCGAAAGAAAAAGAAAAAAAAGAAAAGGTCATCTGTGAAAGGGTACTGCAAGGGATTTAAGAATTTATAAATATGTTTTGCTTTCTGACCAGCTAACATAAGACATTTCAGTGCACTAACGTTAAGTAGGACTTTGCAATGCATGTTGTTGAGGCCAAGCATTTAATAACCATGTGTCAGGCCCCCTATAAATAGGATTGGGATAAATATCCCCCACAGTGCCTCCCAGATGTTGAAAAACTTCAGGAAAGGTTGGGCTTGACTTATGAGACTTCAATGTCTTTTTCTTTCCACTATAATACATGGATTAGCAACTGCAGTGTTTCCAGGGTTTTAGTATGTAAAAAATAACTAGTTCTGTTTATGAAGCAAACCACAATGAACTGGGACAAAGAGTGGCATTGAACCCAAATAGCCACGGCTGCACCTTTCTGCTTCTCTGAAGCCATTGCTGTATAGCTGGAGAAAGGCAGAAACCAGAGACAAATCACATTTTTCTGTTCCAGTCAGGAATATCAGCTTGTGCACAAATGTAGTAGGTGGGAAGTGTCTCAGGATGTGACGCTGTGTTATCCCAGCATATCTATGCAACATGTGGGCTAGATAGGAAAGTGTCTTTGGTGGGGATACGTGTTTTTCATGGAGACACATGTACAATGGCCAGTACAGGTTGATGCAGAAAGTTGCTTTTGGATGAGGATGGCAGGCTGAATGAGCTCAAGAGACACTGTGGAGTTCATGCTGGAGAGGTCTGTAGATGAGACTGGGAGTAAAGAAAGACAATGATGTACAGATCAGAAGCTTAATGGTGAAGCTGATTAGTAAGAGATGAGTTTTAGAATTGCTCTGAAAAAAAAAGATAGTTGACATGCAAAGGGAAAGTGTGGATTAGTGTCATATGATAACAGTATTCTAAAGCTTAGAAATAGGAAACATTTCCCCTCCTCTCCCCCCCTAGACAAATTTGAGCTTTTCCTCCTTCCACTGTCTTCCCTGTACTTCCTCCAGAAGAAAACAAGTCTGGATCTGAAGCCATTGCCTCACAGCACCCTCAAATGTCACTTTCTTGTGACAACAGAAAAATGTTTGTATCTGCGTAGATGAGAGAGCAATCTGCAGAGAACTAACCTTGGCAGGTGATATAAGAGAAGCTGAAAGTTTGTCCATCTGCAGTTGATGTCTTTAGGTAGGTTCTCCAGATTGGCCCAGAAGCCTCCACAGGTACTAAGGTATCTGTCAGGCTGGGGAGCTTGGTTGAGTATACAGAACCATGATCCTTAGATTAAGGTCTACAGGGAGGTGTGTTTTGGTTGTGATCATCATGTTCATCAAGAAGTGATTATTTAAGTTTTCACAGAAAAAACAATACATGCCACCTAATTCCCTTGTGGCAAAAGGAAAACAATTATTAGTTTCAAAACCAAAAGAATCCCAGAAAGATACCTTTTTCTAGCTTCTAACTATTTTTTTAGTAACCTCTGTCCTACAAAACCAGTAAAGCAGATCTGAAATTTCATTACAGTAATTTATGTCCTTCAAAATAATCACACCAGAATATACCATGCAGACATACAAAAAATTCATCTTCTTTCCTGTATTTTCTTTCTGTGTAAAAATACATAATTGCCATAATTTATTTCCCCTCCTAGCTCAATCTTTTTATATTCATCATGCATACACACACACACACACATATATACTTTTAATTAAAACCCACTTTTCCTGAGCATCCTCCCTTTCTTCTTCCATATGTATCCTTCCATGGTTTCCTCTCAGCTAATTAGCAGATTTTCTCTAATTTTGCAACACCTTTTCACCAGAAGATACCTCTGTCTCAGAGCTGTTTTTTTCAGTCAAAAAGAGCCAAGTCCTTTGCAAGACTTCAGGTTTCTGTGGCTTGCCTGGGAAGGCATGGGGGTGTCAGTGTTAGCCAGTGGGCAGGCACCTAAAGACAGTTGCAGCTTCAGCTCTCATAGCTGTATCCACAGGGAGAATACATTCATGGATTTTTAACCCTGAGCCTTCACACCTTTCTCTGGTTGCTTTTCTGCATGGCTGTGATCTTATTAGGATTCTGCTGTATGCTCAGTATTATTTTCCTGTTAACCCCATCAAGGTGTTCTACTGGGATGAGAAGAAAATAGCGCAGGCATCAGCTTCTTCTGTAGAAGGGTCTCAGTGCCAATTTCAAGATAATTATTTGCATATGAATCCCTACAAATAAATTCCAAAGTGCTTTGTAAAAATTTCTATTAGAAGTCCCACTCCTCATTATTAACTCAATGCATTTCATATAATTATATAATCATATAATCACTGATCATAGAATCAACTAGGTTGGAAAAGACCTTTCAGATCATCATGTCCAACCTTTACCCCAAGACTGCCAAGTCCACCACTAAACCATATCACTGAGGTCCTCATCTACACGGTTTTTGAACACTTTCAGGGACAGTGATATCACCACTTCACTGGACAGCCTGTTCCAATGCCTGATCAACCTTTCAGTGAAGAAATCTTTTCTAATCTCCAATCTAAACCTCCCCTGGTGGAGCTTGAGGCTGTTTCCTTTTGTCCTGTCTCACATAACTTGGGAGAAGAGACAGAACTCCACCTCACTACAACCTCCTTTCAAGTAGTTGTAGAGTGATAAGGTCCCCCCTGAGCCTTCTCTTCTCCAGACTAAACCTCTGCAGTTCCCTCAGCAGTTCCCCATCAGACACTTGCTCCAGACCCTTCACCAGCTCCATTGTCCTTTTCTTTTTTTTTCATTTGAGCCAGCGTAACAAATTTTCGTGTGTCTATTGTCTGTATGTTCTTTAACTACACAATGTTATTTTCTTTTTGCATTTGCAAGTGGTACTCACCATACATTTTATTCAGACTGACCTCAGCTGCCTTTAGGAAATCGGTTATATGGCCCTTTTTATTTATTTATTTTGGTGAAAGCACACAGAAAGTCAGCATTCTTCTTGCTTTGCTGCCTGAGAACACAGACTTTCCTCTTTAGCTATGAATATGGTGTCTTTTAAAAATATATGCAGGCCTAATTAAATTATGCCTCCTTCAGGCTATTCAGACAGCGCAAAATGAATATTAATCTTCCTTCTCCCTCTTCACCCATCCCCACAGTCTAATCAAATAATTATTTTGTTTTAACACTGGGTTTGTATTCTCTCAACAAGATACTTGTTATTTTGTAATGTCCTGGGAGCCATTAAAGATTCTTGCAAAATGCAAATATGTGAAGCCCTCCCTCTGACGTTTTTTAATTATCTCTTGTGCCATCTGATCTTGCCCAGCACTTAGCTCTATCGAAGCTCCAAACCCAGATTAGCCTGGGCAATTTTACACCCCCTCACAGGCTAGTCATAGTGTGAATCTTGTCTCCTATTGCCTTTTATTTTAATTGGCATCTTGTTATTAACAACTGAGAGTTCAATATGCTGACAGGAATATACTGGATGGCTAATATTTATTCATGTAAGAGGGGAAAGGAAAATAACATAATCCCCAGACTTTGGCATCTCTGTTATCTTGCAGTTTCTAATGTTTCTTACTGAAAGAATTTAGAAATTAGTCTCTAAAAGAAGAATACCTTTGGATCTGGGAAGAATTCCTTCCTCTCTTTCTCTCTTCCTCCCTTCCATCCTTCTTTCCTCCCTTCCTTCCTGAATGCCTGCCTGCCTACCTTCCTTCTTGCCTTCCTACTTTCCTGCCTACCTTCCTTCCTGCCTCTCTTCCTCCCTTCCTTCCTTCCATGATGTGGATAAGGGCATCCTCCTCAGTATTACTCCAAGACAATAATCCCATCAATAACAAACTGATGAGAAGGCCTTCCTTTTGAATAGTGATACTATTGCAGCAGTTTACTCTTGGGCAGTTTATTTGTTGGACACTTACCGAGCACTACAAAATACATTCAGTTTAAAGTTGTTTGTCTTTTGCTCATGCAAATAAGTATAATGAGCTGTTTGTCCATCATTTCCCCAGGAACTGTTGACTTATTAAAGAACTTTGAGTTCACAGATGCTCCCTAGTACCAAAGAAAATAAATTACGAAAGAAAAAGAGAAAATAAATACCTTTAAGTGGAGATCACAGCAAAAGAACTAACAGCAATATAGATATCCACTGAATACCAGGTTTAATCTAATTCTCAACTCATGAAGATATTAGTAGTTCCATAGACAACTAATTCAAATTCAGAAGTGGCCATACTTTGGTCCTCTGCATGGGCGTATTCACTCCTGCAAGGCTGAACCTGTGTGTCGGTGTCACTCTGGTTTGAGTGTTTTTCTAACTTTAGCTTTCCCATTCTGCTCTGTGAATAAGAGCATGCAGTGCTCTTTTCTGCTATGTATGATGAATGCAGAATACAAACAGAAATCTTGATCTTCACAGCTGCCTTTGTAAGAAGGTGCATTAAAGGGTACACAAGAGGCAGCCATGAGGTTACACCTTGCAAGAGGGGAAAAAACAACAGTGGGGCAGTAGAGAAAGGCAGCAGCAGTTTCTAGAACCTGTGTATGTTTAATCAGAAGTCGTACTGTGAATCTTAAATATGTGCTTAAGAAGATCATCTGGGAACCTGAAGGGTTCAGCCTGGCTGGCTGTCAGACCAGCAGTTACAGGTCACTCTTAGAAAATTTCAGCTAGTAAAAAGACTAGTGATATTCAAGATTCTTCTTGTTCTTCTGTTTAAACTTTTTGTTTCTTAGAGGTCTGTCTAGGAATAGGAATGTAAGTGAGCTTTTTCTCTGTATTTGTTGTATATGTATCTCCTTGCCCTTTTTCCTTCACAGCTTTCTCCCCTACCCCTCTTTCTTCTTTCCCCTTATCTTGGATTGTCTCCAAAGTTGATGCTGCTTTGAGAGAGCTAGATCAGATGCCCTTCAGAGGTCAGTTCCTACCCAACATACTAGATGGCCCTGTTGATCAGTGTATTTATGGGTCTGATACCAGAAATAGGCTGTGAATGTGGTAAGAAAGCTAGGGGAGGTAGACGTGAGCAGTGAACACCAGCCAAATGCTTTCATACCTGTGCAGCAGTGGGGATGGTGAGAGCTTTTCATTTAGGCATGATATGTTATAGATTAGGCAGTTTTCTGGCAGTGATGGGAAAGGAATATTCTACTTGAAATGTCAGCACCTGGAAACTGTGTGGAGGGCGACACAAAACATGAGCTGTATGGTAGTTAAACTCATGCGTATTCAGTGATCTCTCAACAGACAAAGGAGGCCAACCTGCAGGTAAGCACAGTGGGAAATGGCCACCACTGAGAATCAGACACTGGGAAATTCTCTCCCAGAGGGATATACTGGTAAATTGCCCTCATCACATGGGCTGGAAGTGTCACTGAGCTCTTTGTGAAAGCAGCAGTGGGGACTACTTCACACTCTGCAGGGAGTGGATGACTTCTCTTGCCATAAAAACAAATTGGGGTTAAAGCAACTGTGAACAAGTGAGCAGCATTGAGAGTAAACAACAGGAGGGATCACTTCTGATCTCTCATATAAAATAATGGTAATGTGAGAGCCAAACATAAAGAAATGGCCATTGTCTTACATGTTATTGGAAATCTGTCATAGGGGCCTCAGGTGACTTGTGAAACAGTAAGATCTCGGTATTGCTAACATTAACACATGCACTAAAATCTGCATTGCACTGGAATGCCTAGGAAAGTTCCCACTAATGGACTGCAAAACAGATTACAAGAAAATCCCTGCCACAGACAAGGGCTGCTAGCTACATTTCTATATTGAATGTTACCTTTCAAGCAGCAACTTTATGGGTTGTAAACCACAGAAACCTCGCTTATTCTATTGTATGTTCATAGTGTTATTAGTTGTATATTAATCTCAAGTTGCTGACTACATTCACTTCAGAGAACAGCTATGAAGTGTTTCAGTGTTGACATCTGTGGAAATTTCCCTTCTCCCCAGCAAAATGATTTTCCCACCTAGAGGTTAATCCAATGGAGGATTGCTACTGCACAGAAGGCTAATTCTTTCTTCCTAATGTCATTGATATGTAGAGGAAGGTTTTCTAGGGAGCCAACAAAAATTTTATTTCAAAAGCAATAATAAAAATATTCTATCCCTAGATCTTAAGAAACTGCTGTAGCAATTATGGCCTAGAACATCAGAGGCAAAATTTCCCCACTCATTCAAGGTGTATAAAGACCTACAAAATAGGATTTAATTTCTCTGATCCAGAAGCAACCCATCCAGCCCTTGCAACCCTAGCAGGATATGTGAGGATATCTAGAATGCAGATGAATCACTGCTATATTCTGGTACACACATGGGCACTGAGAAAATGGGTGGAAGAGCTTATGAAAGGGAAAAACAGCTGGGTGACATACACTGGATTAGCTACCAATCTGGCTGGTGTGTTCTTGCAGCTCTTCTACATCTCCTTGGATGTGTCCAGAGAGCACTGGTCATAGCTGAGACTGTGCTGTGAAGTTTAGACTCCCAAAATCTGCCTGCTAACCTGATGTCTTCCTGTATTAAACCTGGCAGGTTATAGTCTATAGATGTCAAACTTAGTGCTTTCTCTTCACATCTTCCCATGAACCAGCTTTCAATCCATGCTGATATGTTCATGGAAAAATGGAAAAGAGAAAAATATATCAACTTACTTTAGGAGAATAACAAGCACTTGAAACGTTACTCTGCATCTTTGGGATGCAGAAAATTTATGGCACTGTAGTTGCTTTACCTGCTCACCCTCATGACTGCAGAGAGCTCTCTGTAAGTAGGTGAACTTATACCTGCTCAGACCTAGGCTGCAGTCATGGAAGGGAGGGAGAAAGGAGAAGTAGCAGGGAGGTATAAAACTTAAAATGTTTAACCTCTTGTCTGCGATGGGGAAATTTTTTTCAGAGTAGTGTCAGCAGGAGATGCTCTGGAGTCTGAATCTCGTCTTGCATTTTATGCTCAAGGATCTCTGTGCAGCAGAATCCTTCTTTGGAGTAGTGACCTAATGTTCACTGAAGCACTGGAAACAGTTTTGAGGTAACCCTTGGAGGAGGGTGCAAAGCACCCTGAAGAACAATGTAGATTCTGAGAGTGAGCAAGCCTGTCAGCTTAGCTGTAAGAATAGTTTGTAGTTCCAGTATAATTTATGATGAGGCTGGTGAGCATGGCTTGGAAAAGCACATGTACTAAATACTTCTGCTGTGACAGGGAATGATCATATGTGATGTTATGCTGTAGTTCTGAGGGGGTAATAGCCTGTGATGTGTAGGAGGGACAAGCAGCTGGGAAGAAGCATACATCTGACTGTGACTATTAATTCTTCCAGGGGTTGCTGGGAACTTAGGGAAATCATGCTACTCTGACATGGGTTGTGCTGCAGAAAAAGCTAGAGCCTTCATTTTACTTCATCTGCTTTAAAAAATACTTCTCTTTCATCTTTTACCTCCCCCTTTCCTTCCCTGAGTGTGCATTTCTGTAACTAGGTGATTATGAGGAGACATCTTTTGTGTTGATGAGAATGGCAACTACTGATAGGGAGTCTTTCTGGAGGGACAGGATCTTTGCTGTTGATTCCAAGTTTGTCTTTTCCAGCTACAAAATAAATCAATCTCATGCTGTGTAGCTGTTGAAGCGAGACATTTCAGTGTAATACATGAATGCAACTTTATCTATAAAAATGGCATACCTTGAAAATCAATTTCATGCCAAAATGGGATGTTGATCATTTTTACTTATTATATTTATACTCAAGGCAGTAAAGGGCAAACCACGGTATGTAATTTGGCAGACATTGGTCTACTGCATGTGCATACAGCCCGTTAATTATATATCGTATTCTACAATGCTAAATGTACTGTTCAGGTCACGTAAGTGCTGATAGCTTGTGTTACAGGCTGCAGGATGGCATTTGTATTACAAGACGAAGATTAATCCACAAAATTAAGACAGGTTCACAACTGTGGCAATTGGTTTTGAAATGATTTATGGAGTATGCAGTATGTCATTTTCCTCAGTAGTGATAGCATACCTCCTTCCTTTATACTGGATAAAACATTTTGGGGCATGGGTGTGTGAAGAGGTTTACATTGTCACTGTGTAGTATGTCTTAAACAGGAGTGAGAATAGTATGCTGAGACCCAGACACTTGTGGTGGTCAGGCTGGGAAACCATCCTGCACAGAAGGAGAAAAAACATTCTTGGTACTCTTGAGTAAGAGGGTAGAACTGCACACTTAAGTTTCGATTGGTATGCCAGTTTCAAAAGCAAAATGAATGATTGTTGTATTTTAGATACGTATGGGAAAAAGAAACACTGAAAAATACACATTTACCTCAATGCAAATCAAACTCATCTTCAGTTGTGCTGTTTTGGTTTTGCAGCTGCAGTGAAAAAAATTTGTTTGGAGGAAGGCTTTTCCTAAATGATAGTAGTAAGATACCTAAGTGATACTCATATCTTCTTATGACCCTCTGTTTCTATTTAAATGTGTATTTCATCTAATGTGAATGCATGTATTCAGCACAGTAATTAGGCTGAGAGTCCGAGAACAAGCAGACACTGTTTGCATAGACATACCCCAGGCAGCAGTATTATTTGCTTCTGCTCTTCCGGGAGGTAAATAATTCTTTATCTTTACTAAAAAGCCTGGTTTGATTTTTGCCTTATTGGTCTTTGCATCTCTAACATCTTTTCTAAAGGAACACATTTTGTCTTCATATCCTTTACGGACATTAGACCTAATCCTCTTTCTTTGTTGACTTGTTCATGAAAGTGCAAGTCAACAAGTGAAACTTGCACTTGCAAGTGCAAGTACAGTGAAAACATTAACTCATAGACCCTTGAAATAGAAACTGTGAAAACTGAAGGGCAGCAGTGTCTCTGGTGCAGTGGAGACAAGAAAAGGTTATCTGTTATATCCTCTTGTCTGCTGGAAGAGGAGTGCAGCTCTGTCTTGCATTGCACAGGGCATCATGGAGTATTTGTCTCTTGTGGCTGCAGCCCAGGCAGCTTGGTAAGACCATTACTGGATACCTACCACTGTGAAACCCTTCTGCCCTCTACAGTAACCTTACATTTGTAACTTATTTAGTGCATTTTGAATTACTGCAGGAAGCAAAACCCTTTCACTGTGCAACATTCTCAAGTCCTGGCAGATGATAGCTCTTCACTGTCTCTCCAACTTTAACTCTCTGCTCCTTAAAATAAGGTCAAAGTATACACTTTGGAGGTATAAGCTTTCCGTCACTGTGGTGCCTTCTCTGTCTTTCCTGCTAGCATTCATCATTTTACTAAGCTGGAAGCCTCAAACTAATGACTTTTGAATATTAATGTGAGAAGAATCTAGAGACCTCCTTGGGATTAACAGATCTCCAGGATGATCAGTCTTCAAGCTTCTGTTTCAGTGTGTTCTCATTCTTTCTGGTGAATTTTGTTTGGCCCTGGTGACTTACCTTTGATTATTGTTCTTACTATTCCTAGCATGAGGCTGTTTAGGAAACCTAGCTGTGCTGTTAATTGCTGAAGGTGTGGTGGTGTGCTGCAGCAGTATTCCTTGTGTCTTTCACTCTTCCTCACCACCCTGACCTCCTTCCTACAGAGAATTTGTTCCTTTTAAGATTCGGGAAATTGTTTTTCTGTCTCTTTATTACTACATAACTTGCTGATGGCCTGAGAGAATTGATGTAGAGTTTTCTGGGTAAATCAAAGCCAATACTGACTACAAAAGCCAGAGATCCCACAGAGCATAAAATCCTCCTACTCTGTTGCTTCTTGAATGTCATCTGTATGCCTAGTGCAGAGTTCAACATAAAGAGCGCAGCATTTGGGGAAGTTTTTGCCTTTTTTTTTTTTTTTTTTCCATGCGTATTACAATAGATGATACTTTGTATGTAGACAAAGCTTTGATATACTTTATGATGAGCTTTACTGTAAAGTCACATATTCCCCCTTTCACACATGGACAAGACAGTGACAGGTCTTTTTTCAGCTCCTGCAAATTTAAGAGCCCTATTTTGCACCCACTCATGCTTCTGCTCCTTCTGACACCTCCTAGCAGTTTGAAAATTCTCATAATGAGAGTCTCTCATCTTGGAATTACAGAATTATAGAGTCCCAGAATCCTAGGTTGGAAAGGACTTCAAGGATCATCTGGTCCAATGTTCCTAGGCAAAGCATGAACTAGACAAGATATACCAACACCCTGTCCAGACGAATCTTAAAAGTGTCCAGTGCTGGTGAGTCCATCACTCCCCTGAAGAGATTCTTCTCATTGTAAACAACTGGGAGTCTCTTTTGTTGTGAAAAATATTCCTTTTTTGTCCAGTCAGAATCTCCCCAGGAGAAACTTGTGCCCATCACCCTGTGTCTTTTTCATGTGAGTCATTACATGGGAGCATGAATAGCATAGAGCTGGTTCAGTGTTGCTGCCCTGTGGTTCATTACAAAATACTGTGCAGCTGTGCCCTTCTCCTCTAGCCAGAAAAAAAAAACCATGGGGGTGGTGATAGACCGCTGCCCTGTCCTCTTATGTTGTCACTTTAAACCAAAGTGTTTGGTTCCTCGTTAACTGCTGCTATGCCTGTTACTTCAGAAGACTACACCTTGAAGCAGATATTGTAGATAAAGACATTGCTACGAAGTAGTTGAGCATCACAAGCCTAGAGGTAAAAAATTTAAGCCAGGACTGAGATACTGGCAAGACCTGTAGTAAGGACAGGGTGGCCTTGTAGCTCTCATCTGTGGCTACAGCTGTTTATGCATACATCTCCAGCCAATTGATTGACAGCCTTTGTGAAGATGAAATTATCTTTTTAACTGTTAGGATGGTATTGGCATAAAGTGATTTGGAAGCACAATTCCTGTTTTCTTTCTTCTTTTCCCACCCACATCTGAAAATAAACTTAATTACAATAGCAATCCACTTGGCCCTTGTGTTTTCTATCACTCGCAGTCATATTCTTGGTGGAACTACAGACTCATCCTGGGGCAATCTGAGCTCCTCTAGGGAGAAGCTAGAGTCAACTACAAGTGACATTCACTGTGTGATTCATTCTGTTTCCTTGCACAATGACTGCGTGGACTGCACTGCATTAGAGCTGAAATGAAACTGGAGAGAAGCAGAAGGAAGTTGGAATTAAGAGGATGATGAAGTTCACTGACTTTCTGAAATGAAATTTACAGGTTGGTATGTTTTCTGACATAATCATACCACCATACTTCTAAATCACTCTCACAGCAGACTTCGGAGGCTTTGAGCTGTTCCATATTTTAATTGTCCAATCTAGCATGCTCTACATGTCTTTGGAAATTGCAGCCATTGTAACAGTGATGTGTCACCAGCATGGTCTTGAGCAGTGACTCTGTGTGGGGTGCATTAGTGCAGTTCAGATCCTCAGGGATGAGGTGAAGTTTCCTTTGCCTGTAAGGCAAAGGATGCACACAATGCGTGGATTACAAAAGGCACCGTAAGCACTTCGTATCATTCACTTTATAGACTAGTGGCCCACCTTACTCTCTTCCTGAGTAGAAGCATATTTATAGAATAATTCTAGGTCTGAGTCATGCTATGAGCTGCATTGCTGACTCCTTCTTCAGCCCTGGGCAGGTCACACAGTTCATCACCAAGTTATGGGACATTTGCCTGTCCAGAATAATTCCCTGGCCATGACTGTAAGTCAGTCTGAATGACTTTGATTCTTCTCCACTAAGAGCTAGTTAAACCTGAAAAGCCTACAGGTTTCCACATGCTGAAAGCAAACACTTCACTTGCGAATACCACAGAATAGCAGAAGAATGTTGAGGCGTTGGAGTCCTTAATCTGCTTACTCTCCCAACAGTAAGAAAAGGATAATAATAGTATTGCACCTTAGAAATGTACTGCTAGGTTGATGAAGAGGAAAGTAGTTAGAGTTAATTTCACGTGCATAAATATGTAAGAATGCCATATGCAACCCATGTCATAATTTATCTCCTATGCCCTATTTCACGTAATGGCTGCTATCAGGAGCTCTGGATTTATTTACCTGAAGAGGTATTTTCCAAAATTCACAGTGGTTTCTGCTATTACTGAATGAAGTCATTTGAATAGCAAAGTGGCCAGAATTGCTGATGAAAAGACTACTGCAGGTAGCTTGAGACAGTTGGGCAACATGGCGGTAAATTACATTCATTGTTGATGGCTGCAAAGGGAATACAAATCGGATGGAACAAATTAATCTCCTTATATACATCGATGGCTTCTGAATTAGTTGTCACCTCCCAGGGAAAAAATAAGCTATGGGTTGCTTTGTGGAAGCTCAATGAAGATGTCTGCTCAATTTGCAGCATCAGTCAGGAATTAATAAGCTGCTGAACAGCTTTAAGCTGAGACTAGGGAACACCACAGCAACAATGTTCTGCACTACATGCTTTCTGAATGGGGCCTTGCTGCTTTGGGTGCGGGTGTATTTTAGGCCCCTCTCATTGCTCCTAAAAATCAGAAAAAGTCCAACTCCTGAGCAGAAATCAAAGAGAAATCCCCAAACATGCAACAAAAATTGGCAGAATTTTTTCACAACCAGTGTAGGAAGGCCCTGTATAGTTTCAGTCTGTAGCTAGCTTTGGAGTTACATGATCTCACTGTGATGAAGAATGGAAAACCAGACTCATGGCTGAAGCTGACAGGCATGCCCAGCTATGAGGATTTTAGATCAGCTCATGAGGATCGTCAGGTATGAGAGACAATCTGGGTCAGGGGCATAATATCTGAGAAAAGAGGTGCCAAAGGCAGTATGTTATAATTTATTTATTTTACTTTTTTTTTAACAGTTAATGCCTTTTTACGATCTCCTTCTAAAAAGCTTTTTATAAGCGTTTGCTTTTATCTGTTTCTATTTATTTGTCTTATTTTTCTTGTTTTACAGAAATGATTGTTGTCCATCAGTTAGGAGAGGATCTAGCTTGCTTCTTGTAATAGTACATATAATCATATATTTTGTTGTAGTGAAACGTTTCTTTTCCTCTGAAGAGGCATCATTCTTTGATTCTTACAGGATTTAGGATGTGAGTGAGAGCCATTTTGACAATTCAACAACAAATAAACAAGTTTATTTGTTTCTATGAACTGCAACTTAATTACAGTCTTTCTGGGAAACCTATGGGCTTTAGTACAAGATGTTTTCTTCCTGCTCACAATATTTAGTTATTTTCTGGCTGTCAATCAGAAAGAAAATAAATTATTTTTTTTCCCCAGCTTCATTTTATTTAAACACAGAGAACATGAGGTATCAGGTAAGAAATAATAAAAATCGTAAAGGTTAAAGGTTGAAGTATTCCTGCTGTGGATTAAAGATTACAACATAATGCCAGAACAATGGCAGGTTAAGAAGAGGAAAAGTTAATGGACTGTGAAATTAAATTATGCATTTAGAGAGTGCTCAATCTATTACTGACAGCTATTAATTGCAGAAATAATTGGCCATTTTTAAAGGTGTTTCTTTGTTTTGTGCTGAACTGATCAGCTCTCTGGAAGTGGTCACTTAAGGGTGTAAGCAGAAGTCATTCTTTTACCTATAGATTATTGGCATAACAAGTTAAGATGGTTGGTTTTCATGACGTTTTAGTTAACACAAGTTGAAGGAGAATGGCAGATTTGCTAGCAGGCATAGTTTGAGGAGATTACGCAAAATAAGCATTGAAATTCATGTCAGATATCAAGAGGTCTGAATTCTCTCAAATCCATGGGATTTTAGGATGTTCACTCGCCCCACTTTAAGGAGAAGCTTGCAGCATTTTCCATAAAATCCTAGAAAAGGTAGTAGAAAGGGACTCTGAAGGTCCCTGCTATAGCCTGCTGCTCAAAGAGCAACTGCTACTGACATGATATCCATGTCTTTGTTAGCTGAGCCTTCAAAACTTCCAATGATGAGCCACTACAGCACCTCTGTGTAATGTATTCCAGAGCTGTAATGCTTTCTATTATTGGTTCTTGTTTTTTTTTTAAGGACTAGACAAAATCAGCATGACTCATTTAGAAAGAGTGGACTTCGCAATTTAACTCCTCTGTTGTTTGGTTTGAATATATAGATTCACTTTCTCATTTTATGTATCTACCTGTCCACTTAGTTTACTCCTTTTAGGTACAATTCTTACTGCTTATGCTTGCATTGGTCTCACATGAGGCATCAGTACCATTCAGCAAGACTAGGGTTCATGAAAAACACAGAAATTCGGCTACTGCTACTAGTTGTAGATGGACTATGACCCTTGCATCTACTGGTGGTAGACGACTTGACCCTATGTACCTGTGTTTTATTGAAAATGCAAAAATAAATAATACAGAAATCCTGCCCCATACAAAGATCTGAAGTGATGCTGACTCATACTTAGCAAGCAAAAAATCCTGCAGTAAACTCGCCTTTTCCTTCCACTAAATTTTCAAGTTCCTCTTGAGCAGGCCTCAAAGATTAGGCCTGGTGCTTTGAATTGCTTTGGACATTGGGAGAGCCCACAAAGAAGCCTGTGGTACATGGCGATTGCAGGAAAATCTCCAGGAGCGCTCCCTGGAGTTGGCTTTGTTGGACAAGTCTTGTCCTTTTCAAAGAGGATCGTGTTTCAGCAGCTTGACGTTCAGGGACATGGTGGAAGTCAGGGTCACTAGACTGCACAGTGATGAATGCAGTGGTTGGTATTGGGACTGGTGCTGTTCGACATCTTTGTCAGTGATACAGACAGTGGGATTGAGGCACCCTCAGCAAGTTTGCTGATAACAGCAGGCTGTGTGGTTCAGTTGATACATTGGAGGGAAGGAATGCCATCCAGAGGGACCTTGACATGCTTGTGAGGTGGACTGATGCCAACAGATGAAGTTTAACCATGCCAAGTGCAAGGTCCTACACCTGGGTGGGAGCAATCCCAGGCACAGCTCCAGGTTGGGCAGAGAAGAGATTTAGAGCATTGGGTATTAAATAATAATCATTATTGTGTGCAGTTCTGGGTCCCCCAACAAAACAGTTACATGGAGCTGCTTGAGTGAGTCCAGAGGAGGCTACAGAGATTGTAAGAAAGCTGGAGCACCTCTCCTATAAAGACAGGCTGAGAGAGTTGGACTTGTTCAGCCTGGAGGAGAGAAGGCTCCAAGGAGGCCTTTTAGCAGCCTTTCACTATCTAAAGGGAGCCTACAAGAAATCTGGAGAGAAACTTACAAGAGCATGTATTGACAGGACAAGAGGGAATGGCTTTAAACTGAAAAAGGGTAGATTTTAATTAGATATTAGTAAAAAAAATCTTTGCTATTAGGGTGGTGGAAGTGCTTGCCCAGAGAAGCTGTGGCTGCCTCATCGCTGGCAGTGTTCAAGAAAATGTTGGATGGAGCCTTTAGCAACCTGGTTCAGTGAAAGGTCCCTTACCCGTGGCAGGGGGTTGGAACTGGGTGATCTTTAAGATCCCTTTAAATCCAAACCATTCCACGATTCTATGCGCTTTCTGCAGAGACAACAGTGGCACTGGCCACAAGCATTCATCTTACACCATGTTACTGCGACCGCATCCTCTGTTGGTGCACCCACCACCACTGATTTTTACTTGCCTGGGGTAGATGATGAAGCTGCTTCTTCCTTTCTGATTTAGAGACTCACTCTCTGTCACTGTGCATAAAACCACTGTCCCTTTTATTTTCACCTTCTCTTTGTTCTCCTCTCTGGCTGTTGGTGGAGATATATTCAGGTAAATAATCCTCTTCACCTGCCTTCCTGCTGTGTTATCAGTGTACGACAGGGAAGAAGCAGACCCATGCTCTGCAGAGCTGCAGCGCTGCTCATTCTTCTCTGCATTGCATGGGCAGTGATACAGCAGCCTGACCCTATTCTCCTTTTCACTTTGCTTTTCCCAGTTTTTGCTCCAGACCTCTTAAAAAAGTGCTAATATAGCCCCATCAGCCAACCTGACAGATTTTCCCTTCTCACCTCCTCAATCATAAAGTTTCTTCCTGATCCTCCAAAGGCCCTTGCTGTGACTGCACCATTTAACTCAGATGTTGCCATGGCCTTTTAAATATGCAAAATCAGGTAACTGATACGAGATGAAAACCAGCACTGCATGTAATACACCAGCTCCTCTGAATCCTCCTCATCCCTGCCTTAGGAGAATAATCCCATAGCTCTGCCAGGCAGGGTAGAGGCAGGTGAAACATGCATGGTTCAGCCTCTAAAGGGACTGCAGAAAGGGGCTGCAGAAAGGCAGAGGAGGAACGACTAGGGGTGTGGGGAAAATGCAGCAGCTGTATTTACTCTGTCTTGCTCTCGGTATTAGTTTTGTGACTTGAAATTGCAGGGCAATACTGCTGTGAGGAAGAGCTGGCTGAAAAGTGAAGTGGGGCTCTTCTCAAAAACAGCTAACAGCAGAGGATGTTCATTGCTCTGTGCCTCTGTGTGTTTGCTCTGAAGAGAAATTAGATATGCTGAATGTCTCAGACTGAGGGATGTGGCTGCCTTTTTCAATAATAATAATTTTACAGTCACACACATACTTGAAAAGACATATATATTTTTATATATGTATATCTTCATATACATATATAAAAATGTGCATTTAAAGCTCTGCTTTTGCTCTCAGGAGCATGCCCACATCAGAGAGGCAGCGATGTGGGAGGGCATGATAGGGCTGGAGGGCAAAATTCCCTGCAATTAAGCTGTGCTAATAGTGCTGTCACCTTTCCTTTCCTTGAGTTTCCTGATTAGATTTTTACAACTTCTCTGCTTCACAAGTGAACCCTGGTTGTATCTTTCTGGTGGAGAAAGACTCTGGATAGATCTGACAAGTTCAGACCTCAGGAGGGAGACTGCAGGGCATCCCGCAGGAGTGAAATGTCTCCCCTCTCCAGGAAACCACCACAACTGTTTCATTGTTATATTATTAAATATTGATATTTTGGTATATTGGTATCATATTCAGAGTCAGGAGTGTCTGTGCCCTTGTTCCCCCTGCAAGCAGCTGTGTCCAGCCTTATCTGTGTGTGCCTCTTCTGTAGTCTGCAGTCTGGCTCAGGGCACCTCTGTTGTGTATCATTGACTCATAAAACTTGCACTTGTTAAGTATTTACTTTGCAAAATCATATGAAATCAGGTTGGCATGGACCAACTGGAAGAGGACAGCATTGCATACACCATAGCAAATGATGGTCTTACATTGATGTTTCTTTGGGAAGACTGGAAATGAAATGTGTGCAATGCAGAAAAGAGGTTGGTCAACAGACCTCTTAGAGGGTTTCTAAATTTCCATGTTTTAGAACTTGTCTTTCAGAAGTTAAAAAGGCAAGGCCCTTTCAAACATTTAAGGGGATGTTGTGTCCAAAAAATCTTGCTGTTGCATTTGCTCCACATAATTAAATATTGTCCTTCCTAACATTTTTTAAAGCATACTTGTGAACAAAATTATAATTTCCTGAAGAAATCTTTTCTTCTATCCGCATTTCCATAGATGTAAATGCAGGTAGTATTAGATGTGGTAAAGTAAGTTAACCCCAAACTTAAACTAGTTTGAGTTACTTAAATATTTCTCCAACATCCCTGCAAAGATCCTATGGAGAGCTCTGCAGATTCAACTGTATGCTGCCCTGCTTATTAGAAGTTTCATCTCAAGAAATATGAATTGAAACTATGGCAGAACTGGTATTGACTTCAGTGCCAAAGACCTGGATAAACACTCTCTTAGCCAACAAGTTGTTTTTTTGATATCTATTACACGACATCCTTTTCCATCAGGCAATGGATCTAGTAGTTTCTGAAAATCTTACTTCAGTGCTTTCCATCCTTGAATATCTGACAAATGAGGAAAGATTCAGAAATTGCTTTAAAAACCAGGCCCTTTAGAGAGCAGGGATATTCTTATTTTACAGGCAGAAAGTTGAGACAGACCAGGCAGGTGAACTGACCTCCCTAAAGCTATCTGGTTGGCAGTGGCAGATCTGGGACTCCTTTCTCCCATGTTGCCATACAACCTTTTATATTTTCATTCAATATTCCATAAAGAGGGATGATGAAATAAATACCTGTGTTACTAAATCTCCCCTCTCTTTGATAGATTTGCTCTTTGGAAAATAGCGTGAAAGCTCAGTAAGGGAACAGAGGAAAGGCAGTTACCAGAAACAGAAGCAAAAGAAAGTCAAGAATGTAAATAATTCTGAGCCAGCACTTGGGTGTCAGGGAAGGAAGAGCTTAATGCAAAAACTAAGAAGAATTTTTTGTTTTCCCTATTAATTTACCAGTAGAATATGGATGTGACACAAAGAACAAATTCAGTGAATCTGGGTGGCTTGTTCTGGTATGTGATGATGTTTTTGCTTTTAATTGTCTTATAATTCAAAGGGTTTTTTTGTTTGTTGTTTTTTTTTTGCTTTTTGTCCCCACAGCAGTGGCTTGTCTTATATATTGAGAGTTGGAACCGCCTGCTGCAAACCCAGTTTTTCAGCAGGGAATGGTCTTAGTATGACCAGTCTCCTCACTGTAGATTGCAAACTTGGCTCCCTAGGGCTCTGGGCAGGACTAGGTAGGATGGTGCGCCTAAGACAAGTGCGAAATAGAACAGCTTGCAACTTTTCATGGGTTCCTATTCATATAAGAAGCAATTTCATTCTGAACAAAGAATGTCAAGAGGAAAATGAACAGAAAAAATAAACACTGTGTCACAGTTAAGCACTCAGTAATGTCAGTACTCTCCAGCTGCAGTGATCCTGATACACTTTTAACTTGTTTTATGTCACTGGAGTTTTACAGATTTTCATGTCATTGACCCTGATTTACAGCAAGGTAGGGATGGGAATGGCATTATCAGTTTGTAATATCAGGTTGCTCACTGCATTCACTCATGTAATTATGTTTTTAGAAGCAAGTTAAGGTTTACTATTATATCCACAGCAAGATCTATTTAAGAGATAGCAATTGCACATCCCAAGACAATTTATACCACTGAGGAGTGAATCAGCTTAGGAAAAAATTTAGAGAGGATCTATATCTCTTTCCATCCCTCACAGCTCCCAGAGAGACTATTTTTCAGGCTTCAGTAATGCAGAGAGCTTGATTGTTTTTTTGTCTTTCCACATACCAAAATTCCCTGCTTTTGTTCACCAGTGAGATGCTGAATATGAAGCCCTGGAGCCTGATGTTCCACCTGCCTTGCAGAAATGCAGTGAACCTAATCTTACCTGTTTTCTAGGTAAAATCCCCACTGTTCCAGTAAAATTCATGGTCAGAGTAGAAGCAGATGAAGCTGAAAGAAGAGTGAGTTTGTGTGCATGTGTACTAGCAATCACACAGCATGGGAGTTTGTTCTGTGATAGCTCATGCTGATAGAGGAGCAGGTGGAGAGGGTGCCCCAATTTCCCCTACAACATCTGATAAATCTACATTAGAAAGGCTGTTCCCAATGAACTTGAAACTAAGCTCACTTCCCCAAACCTCAAACCAGAAAGTTATTGCTAGGAAAAAAAAATCAACTTTTACTGCTACTGCTATGATTTTATTCGGGTTTCTTTTTGCTGGAGAAACAAATGCAGAAAATTAATATTATCTGGTATCTTTCTCCTATTTTTTCTGTCATCATTCTTCTTTCCTAAAATCGTCCATCACTGGCACCTTTCATTACCTAGAAAAAAGTAAATTGTTAAAATTTTTTTTTGAGTCTTGTATTTAATGACATTTTATTTATGACATATTTTACTGAATCAATCAGTGTAATTTCTACCTTGTCCTGTTGAAGTAATTCTTTTCAGCTTGTTTAGTCTGGAAAAGAGAGAAAGTTGCAGTTTGTATCACAGCCAATGCACCCAAGCTGCATTAACTATAATCTCAAAAAAAAAATATTATTTTTTATTATTCCTAAAGTTATTCCTAAAGGCAAAGGAACACGAGGGAAGAGAGTTCATAGATGAGTATAGCTCTTCCAGAGGCTGCAGGTACTGAAATATTGTTACATATCCCTCTATCCTAAGAGTCTGGTATTTTTCAGATAATTTCTTCTTCAGGTTTTCTGTCTAGTAGTGCAGTAACGTTCGATGTGTTGGGACCAGGGCAATTTGTATTTTTTGTTAATCTGTAGAGATTAAGAGATCCTAGGTAGAGCAGTGTCTAGAAAATGGGTGCTCCTGCTACTAGGAATTATTCAAGTGTTGTAGGTCCTGGTGTCTCCTGATTTCTGTCCAGCTACCAAGGAAGGACAGTACCTGCTTTGGTGACAAGGGCTATTTAAACGGTGAGGCCCATCTCTGCCTACCCCAGAGTATGAAGGTTGCAAAACATCTGCATATACAGCCTGATGGTAGCCTGTGTGGTAGTCACACCAGTGGCTGCAGGTGTCAGTGTATAAGCAGCCCTGAAAGCCTTGTTGGCTCCCAGAGATGCCAAGTGGGTTTCAATGTTGTGCTGTGTGAGAACTGGGTACGTGGCCTATGGCTGGACTATACTGTTTCCTCAGTATAAGCATTATAGGATCAGCCAGGAAGGCTTTTGCTCTTTTGCTGTCCTGATGATTCAAAAGAAAAATGATGATTAGCCAATCCTATTTTTGATGTTCACTTGTGGGGCGCATACCAGCTTGCAACAGGGACCTTCTGCATGTGCTTTTATCCCTCAGTTAATACTACAGGGATTCTGATCTGAATCTGTCTATGTGTAAAATCAGTGAGGGAAGAGAGAGAGTCCCTCATTCCCATCACAGATGGCTGATAATTAGTGTACCATTTCCATCTCCTTCAAAACACAGCAATGATAGTTTTCTAGTGACAATGTGATGACTTCAAGCTGTTTTGCACCTCAGTAAGGCTCTTCAAAAAAACATAGAAAGACTGCCTACCTCTGAAAGTCTGAACACTTGGAAGTTTACTTTTACTTGTTTACATTGGTTCAAAAATTACATGTCCTTCTAATTTATTAAATGGGAAAGTTTGTCTGAATAGGAACTGTAGGCTTATGGGAATGGAGAAATATTTGGAATAGCTGCCAAAACATTTCCGACATGAAAATAGTACTAGATCTTGAAAGGAAATATATGTTCAATTAAAAATCATAGAGAGCTGAACCATCATGCCATTTCAATTTCTGGTTTAACTTCTGGTCTTAGCACAGGTCTCTGCTCTCGGTAGGGAATCAAGTTCTGCCATAGTGTCTCCTCATTCAGCTGGTTCAGCCCAGTGGCTCCTGTTTTGCATGGTCTGTCCTAGCACAGCTCTCCCAAGGACAGCAGTGCTGATCACAGGCAATGCAGGATGTGCTATCTCCTAGCAAACTAGCCACATCGTTGCCAGCTGTCAATTCTATTTTTTCCTTCTCTACAATCTCAAAGCTCTGCAGACAAAATCCCCAAATGCTGTATGGTTTAGAAAATCTTGTTGACAACAGCCTGAATTTTCCAAGGAGGCAGGACATTGGATCCCATGCTTCGAGCTCTTTTCCTTTGCAACGTCAATCTCTATCACTTCCATGACCCTCCTCTTCACACCTCTCCCATGTTGGAGCTAACATCTCTTAATTGTTTTCCTGACTTACACTTTTAACCATGTTTCTGCTTGAGGGAGATGGGGAGCTTCTATCACCAGCACCTGTGATAGACAATGAGGCTAAGGCCAAGTCCTGTAGGATTTCTATAGGAGTCTAGGATTTTTACCACTTTTTTAAGGCAGCATCTCACTGTTGGGAAAAACTCCTTTTCCTCATTGGTTGCTGCAGTTCTTGGAGAAATTGAACAAGATATTTGTCATGGTTTAAGCCTCTCAGCCACTCAGTTTTGCTCACTCACTCCCTCCTCTTTCTTCCCCCCACTCCTGGAGGGATGGGAAGGAGAATCGAAAGAATGCAACTCCCACAGGTTGAGATAACAACAGTTCAGTAACTAAAGCATAACACAAACCACTGCTGCTACCACCAATAATAGTAATGACAAGGCAAATACAAGTAAACAATACAATCGCTCACCACCCATACCCAGCCCGACCAAGCAGTGCACTCCCCAGCCTTCCGGGACTCTGCTCTCTGTTTTTACATTCTGGGCATGACGTGCTGTGGTATGGAATAACCTCTTTGGTCAGTTTGGATCAGGTGTCCTGTCTCTGCTTCCTCC
>JARCZZ010042507.1:0-18450 GCA_030323915.1 Brotogeris chrysoptera | reverse complement strand
GGCTGAAAGTCAAAAACACAGCGCTGCACCAGCTACCAAGAAGGAGAAAAATGACTGCTACTGCTGAACCCAGGACATGGCCCTACTTTACTCAGTATTGTCCCTGTTACTCTTTCATTTTCTAAAAAATTATTTCTGATAACTTTTTCATTCCTCAATATCTGCCCATGCAAAGTGGCTGTCGGTAATGAGAGCTCAGTTTAATTTCATATCCTTCCATGGTACACCTCCATGTTTCCCTCAGATACAGTTCTTTCAATTTCCTCTCACCACCAACATTGCTGAAACAGAAAGAAATACAGCAGCAGATTCAGGATTTTCTTGTACTAGATTCTTCCTGACCATTTCTGTTTCTTTCTTCCAAGTGCCCTAACTTTGTGTTTAACAGTCAGAGCACTGAAGTAATCCTCTTTAAAAATATAGAGGTAAAATAATAGACATTCTGAACTAGTTACTGGGCAGGTGAAGTAGATTTTGGTGCTTTGTGCTAGAGTGGATTTGCACTGTGTTTGTACTGTATTGATTCTACTTGTAGCATTTTTACTGCTTGTTTAGAAGGGCCTGAATGCATTTCTTCCCTTGGTGAATACAAGGAGGTTCAGTGATCTGATTCTTTTTTTTTTTTTTCTTTTTTAATTCTTGCCTCCTCCTCCTCCCTCATTTTCTTCATCAGTCACTAGTAACAGCAGGATGTTGCCCCAGTGAGCTGTTGCTCAAGTTTGTCCCATGCATGTTAAAACTCACACTGCAAAACTGCAAACATTTTGCTTCTATTGCAACACTTTGTGTTTACTGCTATATTGACAGGAATCTCATTGCTTGAAGAAATGCAGGGTTTAGGATCCACTTCATAGTGTTGTATTATGTGTAGGATCAGATAATCAGGACATTACCTGCTGTAGGAGAGAACTAGGGTTTTGTAAAAACATATACACTACAGCAGAGAATTAGGATTTCATTACAATCTTCAATCTTATCTTTACTTTTCAGTGTCATGTATGGTCATGTTCTGAATTTCTTTCTCAACTAGACAACTGTCTGATGATTACACTTATCTGTTTGAGGTTACACAGCATTGTCTAGAATAATAAGACATAATCACCCTTTGAAATCACAGATCTACGCTAAAATTCTGATGTGAAACTGCACCAAATAAACCAAACAGCCCCTTTACCTCTGTCATAGGGGATGGTATTAATAGCCGGGCTTCCAGCTTCATTGACAGTTAGGAGATTGAATTTTCAGAAAAAAAAAAAATACTACTCCTTCCTAAATCTGTCAGACTGAATAATGATAGATGCTAAAAAAAGAGTGGGAGTGAAGAGCTCCTTAATCTTTCTCTCTTCCCCCCTCTGAATCCCCCAGAACCTCTTACAAACTTGTTTGATCATTCATTACAAATGAGAAACATCACAAACTTTCAGCTCCAGGTCATAAACAAATTAAGCTCTACAAACATTTAGATGGGATTGAACATTGCTTATTATAATGTGATGGCTCCTATTTCCACTTTAAATTCTTAAACTTACTCAGGTTTTGAATTTGCTGGACTATTTCAACCAAAGAGGCAAACTGAATTCCAGCTACATATTCTGCATGGACAAGGACTGCCATTCTGAGTGCTAAATTAATATTTTCCTTTGTAACCGAATACCTTTGTTCCATTAAAACCTGGAAAAAAAATCATTTAGTATCAACAGCATTTTTCTTTAGGGCTATTCTGTACCTTTGCCTTATAAATTTATTAGGCTGATGTTCCCCTGTGGAAGATTCAGAAGCAGGTGAAAATGTAAGCATATGTATACCATTGTGCATGTATCATCCTCAAAGAACAGACCAATTTTCCTCTGTATAATTCTACTCTTACCACTGTGTGATATGAATCCTTATAGGACAACTTTCCTTTTGGATTTCCTTTTCCTAGATAGTTTCTTGGGTTATTCCATTGATTCCTTCCAACTTTTATAGAGGGTAGAATTTCTCTGTTTAATAACTTTTATTAGAGTATTATTATTATTAAAGGACTCTTAAGGTCCTTTTCAACCCTAACTGTTCTATGATTCTATGATTGCTATTTTTTTTTCCATGTCTCTTTTTCTGGTTACTTGAATAAACCAGAGGGAAAGGAAGATTTATATTTTTCTTTTCCCTGTAAGCAAGAACTATGGTGAAGTTAGCAAGAAACGTTTTTCTCTGAAGGATGAAAATCTACTGACTTACTGAATCTTCTAGCTATCTGTATTTCTTATATAGCCTTTTACCTTAAAGGATCCTCTGAACTCTATAAATAATGCTCTGTAACTACTTATTTGCAGTTCTTCACTGAAAAGAGCTGCATCTTCATGAGGCCTACTTAATTGTCAGGTTTTATAGAGTAAATTAAATTTATGCTCTGGTGTTTGATTATAACTCATATTTTGTTGAAATCTGAAGTGGGTAAATGATCTGGAAGCTGTACTTATCTAGTAGTGGTTAATAGCACACAAGTCACCTGGATCATGAAAGCTCCCCAAGTTTGCTGCTGCAGCACTCCATGCTGTATGCATCCACCTTTTAATTGCTGCAAAAAAAAGTGGATATTCTACCATTATGAGCTGTATTTGGGAACAATGTGGTTTTTCCTTAGAGAAAATCTATTGCGTTTTGGTTCTTAAGGATATTAAAGGTCTCTAATGATCTTCTGAAAATAATACAGGGCAGCTAATTATCTCCTTGAAATAGTCTCATTGCAGCTTTGGTGAAGTACATAAAGTTCTTACTGTTAGCAGTAAGAGGATAGAGAAAAGACACCTGAGATCTTGCCCATGGGAAGTGCACATTTACTACTGCTCTTCAGTCAACTGCTTTGATTACATGAAGAATTTTTCCCTGCATGTGAATGATTTATTATCACGGAGAAAGAAATGGCCCTTTGCAGTATCCTGTATATCAGGAGAGAGACCCTTTGTTTGATTTTTAGTATAACTGTTGGTTCTGTACATGATTAACACAGCATCCTGAATACTTGCCAGGTTAAAAAAAAGGGAGGTGGGTTGGTGGTGGTGTTGAAAATCTAGAGAAGGAATGGTCATATGAAACTCATATTCTCACCTTCTTCTACCTCTTTACCTTTCTTACCTAACTTTAAGTGTTTAAAGCAGCCAACCTACTGTTTCTCTGCTCCATTCTGAGATTACACACAAATCCTGTCAACTAAATTAATCCCAGGGAAGCTAAATTAACATTGACCCTTCCATGGCTTCAGCCAACAGAAGCCTTGTCAACTGGCATATAAACTACCTTTATCAAGGATGAGTTCTTTGCTTTCCAGGTCTTTGAGTTTCAAGCCTAGTTTTTTGTCTTCAGCATCAATATTTTGATTTATTGTCTCCATTTGGACAAAAATACCCAACAGAGCTACTCTGTATGCTAGGTGGTTTACACATGCATGAGAACTGAGCAAGTACAAGGTAGTTAGTGAAGCCCTCTGAAGGATGTTGAAAGTTGGCTGCTGGTGATGTCTTTTAAGATACCACCAAGCCACCAGTATACAGTCCACATAAAATGAAGACAAATTTCCCTTCACATCCTCTGCCATTTTTCATTCATTGTGTCTTTTGGAAAAGACAGAGCAAGTGAGAAGATAGTTCTCCTGACAGATAAAAATTAAGGTGGGCACCACCAAGAAGTCATTTTTTTGTTCTACTCTCTAAGTAAAATTGCTTGCTTTAGAAGTAAAACTTTTGGACTCGCTATTATTTCACAAAATTCGGCAGCATCAATTACCAAATTATTTCTGAGGCTTTTTTCGTTAAAACAAAAAGCTGATGTCTTTTCACTGGCAGTAGAGAGTTAGAAAATGAACCGCACTTCATTCTAGATATGACAGTGTTAGAGAATATTATTGTTACATTAAAATTTCCCAGGATTTAATTCCTATTATCTGCTACTACCTGGTTCTGATTTCTGTTACCTCCTGTGTACATTATCATTATTTAAAAAAAATCTTGCTAGCATTATGTAAAGTAACTGCATGAGGTATTTAGTCATCAGAGTTAGGAACAGAAATGATTCTAGTAAATGTAACCGCAAGGAACTTGATTTTTCTTTTATTATTTTCCTTTTTCTCAAACAGAATATCATTATAACAAGTTTGAGTTTGATATTGCTCTTAGAGATGCCATCTGGAATACATCCCAATTTGTCCTGTAAAACTGGCTAATATACATTTGTATGTGAAATGCAGAAGCATATCTTACGAGATGCACGCATCCAAGAATAGAGTAGATAGCACTCAGTGTTACATGCATTATTTATGGCCTTCGTTTGGCTTTTAATCTGCGTAGATTTTGTGAATTGTTGTGAACTGGTATCTCTGGAGCATCCAGTTCACTGTATATGCAGAAAATAGAAGAGCTGCAGCACAGCAGTATGTGTGTGTGGGGAAGTTTTTCAGGATCAAGGGAGAAATTAGGAATATAATGAAGCATTTGACTTCTAAGTAATAACAAACAGTTTAGTCCAAATTTGATGAAAATTTCTCAGCAAGAAGAAATTCTGTACAAAAACTAGGCGCTGCACATTGGAGTCTTGGTTCAGTCAGTCTTTCCAGATATTTTGGGATGTTTATAGTGGATGTTGAAGATGGCGCCTGCGGTTTCTACTTTTGTGGCATCTAGCTAGCTGGTAGTCAGGCTCCAAGAGATGTTTTCACTTGGGCTGCATTGTTCTGTATTTTATTCTGTTTGAGCTATTACATGTCATAAACTCACAACTTTTTTCTCATACCAAACATGTATTTTCTTAGTCAAGTATGTCTTCAGCAATCCTGTGTTATAATTAAGCTATTTAATGACCCTACAGACTATTTGAAAACCCTGAATAATAGGTATGCCCTTGATTTAACATAATTAAAAAATAAATGTAAATTACTTTTCCTCAAAATCTCATGCCATATTTTGAAGCTGTCCTTAAATACTCTTTAGACATAAGGAAATGAAATGGAAAATTCTTCAATCCTTTTTACTGTCTCTGGCAGTCTTCCAAACACAAAGCCCAAAGCCAAATATTCATTTTAACCAGATTTTGTTTGGAAAAGATGCTTTAAGCAAATTAATTCAGTTTAACACCAGAACACTTGAATAATGTGTGGCTGCTGATGTTGATTAGAATAAATATTGTGCATTTGAAACATAATGATCTTGTCTGTACCAACACAGTTACTATAAGCTTATAAAAGGAAGGAGTGGGCTGACTCCAATACTAAGAAATTGTAATAACTGTTGGTATTCTACTGTTAATGTGAAACATTTAATTTCTGTGTCTGATTATTCTCCATTGTGATTATTTGAACTTCTTTTACTCCTGAGAAATTTAATGAAAATGTATTTAGATTCCTCAGAAATCCACGTCCAGAAGTTGAATTTAAGAAGGTAAAAGTCTCAGAGCAAAACTACCTCCTTTCATCCACTCAGTACAGATAGCAGGTCAGACTAATTAGATTTTCACCATCACTTTGCAGAGCTGCCTATTATACAAGCATATATTTGATATACAATTAAGTACATCTAATGTCTTCTACTGGGAGAATCTTGCATTATAAGGATCCTTAGTGTGGTCTTGATAAGCCTTTTAGGAACAAAAGGGTTTAGAAAGTTGCAGGAAATAATAGTTATCACTGTGCAACTCCATTTTGAAATAGAGTATGGCTTCTACTTCTGTGGTGACCCTGTTGTCTCTGTCCTGGCTGACTGCTGCACACACAGAGACACCTGGGCTAGATCCATGCGCTTGGACCTTCACCTAAATCAGTACTTGTCTAACAAGTGAAATCCTAAGTTTTATGGCTTTGTCTGTGACCCTTTCCTAAGCTTTTCTCAGTCCATTTGGGTATGAAATCACTATTTTGATTTGCCTTAGACATCGCTCTGTGTAAATTGTGCTCTAAAATATCAAATTACTCACTGAGGTCAATCTCTTTGCCCCAGACAGGGTCACACTCTCCCCTCTAACGAAACTTAAACACTTAAATGAAGACAATAATGTGATTTCCACTTGTGTCTAGCAGGTAATTAATATCCAGGTCCGAAAAACATCTGAAAGACAGACACCCTCTCATGAATACTAACAAGGTATACTTGATATATATATATATATATACATGATGTAATATATATAGATCACACCAACAGATATAGCAGACAGCAGGCCTGGAGTTTTAACTGGACAGCTGAAATCCTGGCAAATGCATTTTTCACTTCTCTGAAGAAAAGAGGGTGGTTTTATATACATATACACACAGAGAACGTCCTGGAAGATTTTTATGCCTTTTTAAGTTCTTTCTGAAGATTGCTTAGCTAATTCTTCTGATGCTGTCATCATCAAACTGGCCAGTTGTGACCTATGGGTCCTTTTGTGGAAATTAGTAATTGCTACCTAAGTAAAATGAGGACAAATGTCTTCAAGATTATGTAACAGAAAAGGAAAATTAAGCAATCTGTTACTTTAGGTAGAGATGCCATTTTTTATTTGAATATTCAAACTTTATCTATAAAGATTCTATTTTAAGACTTTTCTAGAAATTAAGTTGCGATCTTTAAAAACAGAAGATGCAAATCTAGCATTGGCAATTTCAGACAGACTGTTCTGTTAGGGGTTTCCTGTGACTTCCTGTAAATATGCTTATGAATAATATCCAGTGCAAGTGAAACCCACTATTTGAGCACGGTATGTTTTGAACAAGCTGATATACTGAACATGATGAGTTTTGAAAGATTTTTTCCATAAGGAAGTCCATTTTTGCAGGAGACAAAGTCTGTCCGCCAGGGATACCATAAAACCAGCGCTACTATCAGGACAAAGTAGGGCTCTTATCTCAAAGGGATTGATCAACCGATAGTCATTTCATGGAAACAGTTATTTTTAGAAATTCAAATTAGTTTTCATTAAAGCTACTGCTTTTAATTATTAAAAAAATAGATTTACTGAAATTGATCTCTTGATGTGAGATTTAATAAGGTGAGTATTGAAACTCGGAAATAGTTTGAAAAATTCCGTTTACTTTAAAACTTTAATGTTGTTCTCATTTGAAGAGACTCTCTCCTTTGAAATTCAAGCGAATATTTTGACCAACAATAGTTTGTATCATTAAATGACCAATGTTGAAATATAATTTCAAAGTAATTTGAGTAATGTATTTACGTGAATTTGTTTTGTGTTCTGAAGTTTTTAAAATACTTTTTGACTAAAATTTGGGTTTAGGAAAATATTTGAAATGTAAAGATGATAAAAATCTTCCCTGAGAGGTTTACATGTAACGTTAAAGCCCATAAAAGGCAAAATTAAGGAATAAAATGGTTTGTATTTTTCACTTATCAAAGAATGTTTGAAGTACAGATTCATACTGATGTTATGTATTATTGTCCAAGCCCTGTTTGTCAAGCCGTTTCAGCTATCTAGTTTTTGTTTAAAATTAGAACAAAATAACTGTGTCTACTTTTGAAAGCACTTTGTTGCACTTCCGTCTTCCCAAAGATATTTATGCAATTGCTTTTTAGTTTGTGCTGTCTTTTTATGAGAAGAAATTTCAAATTTGTGACTGAGGATAAGTCAAACACACAGATGATGCATTTACAGGCTATCTAAGAGGTGGTTCTATGCTCATCCAGGATGTAACCATCACTTTTGGGATTAGTGCCAACAAAGAAACATAGTATTAAATACAATGCAATTTTATATTAAGGTTTCAATTTAAATGTTTAATTTATTAAATTAAAATTTTCATTATTAATGGTTTGTTGGTTTTTTTTAAAAAAGAACAAAGGCAGCTCATAATCAAAACCAGGAATCTTGTACAGCTTTGAGATTCTTCAGGTCTCTGCTTTTGGGATGCAAAGCAGCAGTGATTCACTGTGGGTTGTATCAGGTGTCAGGGTTTTGAGGGCTTGTTTACAGAAAGTGGGGGTGAATGCTTCTGCCCACCCATATGTCTATGTCCATACTTTATTTTCTATTTCAATCTCATTATTTCATTTGCACAAAATAATGTAACATTTTTGTAGGCTTTAGCTTTGAATTAAGGATTAATTGATAAATTACAAATCTTTTTTCTAAATAAAGCTGCTTAGTTTTAAAGTACTTTTAAAATTCTACAGCCAAAACCATGTTATTCAGATTCAATTAAAAGGTAATTTACAGGTTATTATCACTGTTTCTGACTTGAGTCCTCATTTTTAAAGAACATAATGTCACTGTAACCCTGTAACTAGTGTGAACTGGTTTGACAATTGCCATTGAAACAGTAAGAGAAACAGTAAGAGAACAGTACTCTGCAAGGTGCTTGAGCATTCAGTTGAAGGGATTATTATTACCTAATATGGCAACTGATTTGTTAGCTACTGGAAGAAGACGAACGAGTTCCGTATGCTTTCTGTATGGAAATGTGTTAATAGAGATGTTGCTAACACAGACAAGTGAACAGAAATTTCAGAACATGTTTAAAGAAAAAGAGGATCAGAAAGCTTTAAAAGTAAATCACCTTCTTTCACTGCCTTTCTTTTTGCTTATGTAGTTTTTGTAGTGCACTGACCCTTGTCAAGAGCCTGAAGACAAATAAAATATAGGTATACCTACAGGCAACTCTGTATACAAAGCACTTGTAAGAAGCTTACAAATATTTCTGTCAAATAGAGGCAAAAAAGACCTCAAATAGAAATTACTTATAGTAATTAAGTTTTCATTATTAAGAGAGTACGTGTTGCCATGGAGAGAGTCTGTATTGGATCCATATTCCAAAAATCAGTTGGAATTAAGGTGTGGATAGTGAGAAGACAAAAGTTTTTTTTGATGATGCTAGGAATGTAAAGGCAATAGCCAGTTGTGGAGCGCTGAATAACTTTGTGCTGCAGGACATAAAATTCATATTCAGTAAGTATGAAGCACATAACTAACTGCAAATCCACCTCCTTTTGCTTTAATATGAAATTTTTCTTCTTCCGTGCATCTACAAGTAATTTGGAAGATTGCTGACTATTTAAATGTCATTGAAAATTGTCCAAAGGGGTATTTTTTATCACTAAATGTGAACAAACCAACAGATCAGGAGAATAAGAGATAAAATTTAATGCTGATAAATGCCTAGTGAGAAAAAGCTATTCTAACTTTACATTAAAGAGTATTTCTATCCTTACAATTCATCAAGTAATTATAACACGTCCAGGAAAGTACTCACAGCATGCCCAGGCCAAACAAATAAAAATCTAATCCTAGGAAAAAAAGAAAATACAAAATAGGGAGGATGATGATGGTGGTGGTGGTTGTGATTGTTCTGCCATCGTGCCAGGCTACAAATACTTTGCCCACTTTTGTTTCTTGGGCTTATACCCCTCTTCTCCAAACTCTCAGAAGAACTTAAGAGAACTGATACTTAGGGACAAGCAAAAATATTTTTGCTGTGCAAAGAATGTGTTCTTGTGTTCCGCAGCTCTTATGGCTTAAGGAGGATCTTATATAAAGGAGTTATAAGAGAAGAGTATACAGTCGATACTCGTAGTGGATGGAGTTGACCAGGACATTTCTGAGATCTGCAGAAAAAATTTGATAGACAAGTTGGAGAATATTTCAGGAATTATGTAGAACTTTTTTCAGTAAATGTTCACTTTTCTGAGCCTTGCCCTATTCATAATAAAAAGGAATCGAGCAAAGCATACGGCAGACAATTGTGAAAGTTTTCCAGGGGAAGTTATAGATGCTGTTTGATTAAATTCTGTGGTAAAAAAAAAAAAAAGAAACAAATTTTGACTAGGCTAGTTTAAATGCTTCACTGCTCTGATCTAGAATCTCTGCAAAGCCATAGGTGAAATATTCTCAGACTCTAGTAACATTTCATATTGTCTTTGACAGAAAAATTTAGTGTAAGAAGTTTTTGCTTTCTTATGTCTTCTTTTGTGACTTCACCCTCTGCTTCCTAACCTGTCATTACTTTATCATTAAGGTTTTTTTTTGGGAGGGTTGTTAACCAAAACTTCGCACAAGTGAAGTGAAGGCTATTGCACATATCTAGTTGAGTACTTTGAGAGAAACATAGGAGATCAGAATGATCCAATCCAGCTAGTAGCTATCTAAACTCCAGTTGTTAAGTTCTTAGATTTATAACAAAGAAAATAAAAAAAAAACCCATTGGATTTTATTCCAATTTTTGTCCTAAATGTTTTATGTGATAGTACTTCCCAAATTCTAGGCTTGCATTCTCATCAATTCTGTTTCTACAAGCATCAAACCTGTGTCTCCAATCAAGACCATAACACAGAGAAATCTTGACAAACTGGCACTACAGGGATCTGAGGTATCAGAATTTTATGGGTAATTATTACTTTGTAATCTTGCAGTTCTGTGTTAATCAAGCAGAAAGACCCTGCTTTCTATGGGTGATCTTTCTCAGGGAAATTAGTTAGATTCTCAGTCCTAATGGCCAGAAATGTTGGAAACAAGGCCAGTGGAATGGTGGATTACAAACTACCTAGGTTGGTGATACATCCTACTTGGTGAAATACCAGTAATGAAGAGGAGGGTTTTATCAGATGATGTAGCAGTCATCTCAGTGACTGAATACAGTGAGAAAAGGGCTTGACTTACAGGCTAGTAGACAAAGACAGCAAGCATAGGCAGCCTGTGAAACTATTTAAGAAAAGTGAAAAGTGTGTAGTAGGTGTGAAGAGCAGTTTATTTTAGGAACAGAGAAGGTGAGAAGATTCATTTAGCAAATTCCAAAAAGAATCTTGTGCTGTCAAGCAGTAAAAACTGATAAACACTTCATACTTACAGACTTTTTAATTTATAAAAATGTTCACATGCAGTGCTCCAGGCATATTGATAATCCTCATCTTTAGTACATACAAAACCAGAAGCTGACCCAGTGTCAACATCCACCAGTCTTTTAGAAATGGAGGAAGTGATCAGCAGTTTAGGATTGGGGTACTGCAGTAGTTCTGTTTTCATGGGCTTGTCCATGAGAAACCCATGTATAATATAACTTGTGCATTGTACTCCCCTGACACACAGACATTCTTGTGAAAATTGAGCCTGAGTCATCTGTTATTTTAACAATACCCTCAAATTATCTTACTTTTCTCATGTAATTGGAGCTATTAAATACTGAGTAGTTGTGGACAACAGTCACAGGAGAGTGTTAACATCTCCTATTTTTATTCTCAACACAACTCCTTGTGTGCAAAAAATAACAACAATAATAATATCTCAACTGGAGTGTCATAAATTTTCTGGCAAAACAGTTGGGAAGGATACACGCTCCAGTTTAGGGACATTTTACTGAAAAATGGTATACAGAGAGCAATTTTTCTTCCATAATGAGGGAACTTTCAATTTCCTTTGAACTCAGCTCTAGATGTATCACATAAGAATCTTGTAAGTATTGAGATTTAAAGCATTAAGCCTAAGTTGACATTTTCTCTCTTAAATTTAGCTGTAACTTGTCACCCTATTTATATACTTCACAAAGCACTAGGCAGCTTTGCATGAGACTATTCCCAGTAGGAGATCATAGTGAACTCCATCTTCCAAAGGCTCTTACTCAAACCACAAAAAAATGCAGTGTTTAAAAATAATTTTAGCCATATTTTCTCCTTAAGCATCCTTCAGTTGGTTTTAGCTGTGGCTAAATTCACCTTAGTTATGATAGTTCTTACTCAGTTCCTCATCATTTAGGGTGATCCCATTATTCCTCTTAGTTTTCTGTCAAGACTAGTTTTCTACAAAATTTATTATGATCTATAGTGAAATACATAACCTTTTTGTAAGGTGCTGTATGATGGCTAAAGAAAAAAAAAAGGAAATAGAGCACAGAGTAAAATATTATGGTCTGATTAGTAAATATTGAAAAGATTTTTATTTTCTTGCTGATTTTTGTTTTTTAATGGTTAATTGAAAGAGATGGTACTGGAACTGCCCTTGCTAATCAAGAGTTAGAAGGCATTAAGTGCTGTGAGGTCTATGCAAAGAGAAACAGCAGTTGCAAGCAAATCCCTTACCACTTCTGGCTATATAGAGAAATACTGAATATGCTGAAAAAGACTCAGCCACTGTTCTATGTTAAAGAAACACAGACAATCAAATACAGTAAACAAGTTTGAGGAGGGTGTACACACAAGCAGGTAATTAATCTTCAGCCTTTGCGCTAGTAGCACACGAAGAGCACATACTGTGTCAACGCAGTCAGCATGGATACAGATGTGTTGCTGATACCTTCATAAAAGCTCTGTTCATAAGAATTGAGAGCCTTCCAGTACCTGATTCTTTTAAGATACAAAACTCACAGGGTCTGGGATGGAAAAAATAAAATCCACAAATGCAAAGAAGGAGTCTCTAAGAGTTACAATAGAATACATTGGACTAATTCCCTGGTATTGAGAGAGAAAATAAGAGGTCTACAGCTCATTATAAAAAAAACCCACCAAAAACAACAACCAAACAAACAAAACCACCAAACAAACCAGCACCACACAAACCCAATCAACATGGTTTCTCCAGGTTTTGGCAGGTCTCTGAGTGAAAACAGCCTTTTCGTGTTGCTCTTTGCTCACTGTGTCTTTCCAGCTGCCTTTCCTAATGTGCACTTGAAATGTGAATCACTGGGATGGCAGCCTTGGCCTGGTGTGATGTGGGCTTTGTTATATAGAGCAGTGCTGTTCTTGAACATCAATAAAGTTGGAGGGATTCAATGGAGAAATAATAATCTCAGACTTAATTAGGCTAAATTTCAATTTTAGTATTTTATTTCAGAACTGCATTAACTTTAAAGATGTTAATGTACAGAAATCTAAACACAAGAACAGAGTTCAAAGCTGTAAGAAACAGTGGAAAAATATCAGCAAGTTCTGTTAGTGTTGTAATAAAATATGAATTTGCCTAGAACATTTCCATATGGTCATTCTTGTGATAAGGAAGCCAAAGAATGAAATACAATGATTTAGAGCATGTACCTTCTGGTTCCTTCACTAGCATCTTTTTAACCCATTGGTAGCACTCATACATGTACTACAAATGCAAATGGGAGCAGCTGAAATCAAGTATTACAGTACATATTATCTGCCGTTCTTGTACATCAAGATTTATGCTGACTGTAGAGTTAAATTAATGCAAAATCTGGATTAAAAAAAGAAAAAACTTCAGAATATAAAATAGCAAGTTTGCATAATTATATTTAGAAGCAGAAACTGGTAATGTACTGTCTTCTAATATTGTTTAAACACTGGTAAACAGATGATCATAATTTTGATCATAAAAAGCGCCCTGTCTCTTGTTTGATGAAAGGACATTTCCACTACAGTATTTGGGGGAGATTTCTGAAATGTCTTTAGTGATCAGTCAAAATATGTTATGCCTCTACTAAAGCAGTCTATAGAGTTACAGAATTAGGTATTCGTATTAGTGGTAGATTGTTTATGTCATGTTTTTATTAGGAAGCATGAAAGAAAGTTTAAAGGCCTTGTAGCGAAGGACTGGTGATTACTCTGTAATGCTAATGTCTTTGCAAGTCTTTATTGTAACTTTCACCATATTGAGGCCAAAATGTTGAAATCTGGTTTCCTTTAAAAAAGAGTAATACTATTTTTTACAGAGCTGTGCAGCTTGAAAAAGCACTACTGATTAGTTGTGAACAAAAGGTTTACACTACTGTAATATTGTATAAGATTATCGGTTTGATATATCTGGTTAATGCAGTAGTATATCCTTATGAACCCATAGGCTCCCAAGAGCTGTGTGACTTCATTGTAATTGTAGATTTCAGAGAATATGTAATATGAGAAATTATTTTTACTCCTTTTATTCCCTCCCTCCGTATTCAGAAAGGCTAAAACTTTACATTCTTGTTAAACTTAAACAAAGAAAATACCTGATTTGATTATGTGAGTTTAAGACCTGGTGGTTTATGACTCAGTCTGTACGCTTTTTCTTTACTTCTGACCATTGAATAAAATGTGTGCTGAAGTACAGAAACTTAATCTCTGTCATGTCATGTACTAACCTTAGCTGGCTAGCTGACATGCACAGAGCCAGAACCTGCCTATAATAGCACCCAGGAGTTAGTGAATTAATCTAACCTGATGAAGTGTGCCTCCTCAGTGCATAAATCAGCTGGAATAATGTCATTGATATGGAAGGAGGATGTGGAGAAAAAGAAGTTTGAAATGAGCCACAGCTGAGAGAAACCTGCTAATGGATAGTGCCTTAATATTAAGTAACTGAGTAGTCAGTGGGAGTCAGTTTTGGCTGTTTGATTTCAAGGTTCTGTGGTGTGCGTTTTTTAAAAATAATAATACATACTGCAGTATAAGCGAACCGTGATTGCTTTCATCCTTGTGTGCAATGGACATGGTTTTATTTGCAATACCTTTTAAACATTTCAATACTTTGAATCACAACCCCTCCTGACTTCAGTTGCCACTTTAATGTATTTTGACATATCATAGAAGACCTAGAAGCATGCAAACTATCAATGAGAAAATAAATGTTAAACACTTTGGGAATTAAACGATTTATGTGCAATTTATATAACAATTCTCAGAAATTTCCACAAACCTGGCTAATTCAGAACCCTGATATTTTCCCTTCAGAATAGTTAGAAAATTCAGAACTCTCATGTCACTGCGAGGAGTTTGCAGTAAAAAAGGGGAGGGATTGCAGAAACCACCAGTCAGTTCTGTATCACATTCCAATGCTTTAAATAGTTAATGCATTCCAGCAAATCTGCTGTGTTACCAAAGCTGTATAATTTGGATACTTTTCTAATTCAGGCCATCATTAGATGTTTATTAGTGTAAAGTCATTATTGCTAATTATTACCTGGAAAATGAGTGACCACACAGGATATCAAGTAATTTAATATATGTAAAATTCTAAACTGTTTTATTCCCCATAGACAAAAGCTGATATTTTTTCTGTGGCTCACAACAGGTTTAATGGATACACAGAGAAGACAGCGCAATAAAGTGTGAAGCAAAAGATTATCTGCAAATAAACTGAGGAATTTCTCCTCCATTATTACAGTTTCAAGCTTTTAAATGGCATGGCAACTTAAATTATGAGTAGCAGTTAAGTGTGCAAAGGTTCTCCAGAGTTCACCCAAAGACGGAGTGGTGTTAGAAACATGTATACTCACAGCAACTGTTTGTGCAGTAGAAGCAGTATGTTAAAGGAAAAAGGTTTTCATAAAATTTAAATAGGAAATATTTCTTTTTATGTAGTGAGTGACAAAGCAGAATTAGCACTTCTGGTACTGGGTTTTCTCTCAGCTTCAACAGGTAAAAGCTTCTCCTTAGGGTCTGAGGATCTGCAAGCCCTGAACAGCTGAAAAGAAGAGCTTACTGGGAGGTACTGATTGTAAAATAAGGTTATAGTTTATAAAAAGGTGAATTTATCAAGATGAAGCAGTCTGCCATGCAGCCAGGAAAAGCAAGGTGTGGTGGGTTGACCACACTGACAGACACCCACCCTGCTGCTCTTGGTCTCCCTCTTTAACAAGAGAGTGGGAGAAAATGAAAAATCACAAGCTCATGGACTGAGGTAAAGACATGGAGATTACTTACCAGTTATTATCACAGACTCCATGTGCTGCAGGGAAACACCTGCTCTTCCATGGCCTCTCTGTAGCTGCAGGAGCTCCAGGCCTGGAGCACCTCCTTCTCCCCTGCCCTTGCTGTTCAGGGGCTGCTCCTCACACTTCTCCCTCACTCCGGCAGCTTTCCCCCCCCCCCGGCCAGAGCTGCTGCCCTGGGGCATCGCTGGCTCCCTGCCGACCTCAGCTGTGCCCTCTGCTGGGACCCCCTGCAATGGGCTATAACCAGCACGGGGCATCCCCGGCTGCTTCTGACACGTACAGCCCCGCTCCGTCGTCTGCACCTGGAGACCTATACCTGCTGCAAAAGGTTTGTGGAAATAATGAAATAAGTTTAAGGTTTTCTCTTACAGTATCTGCTGGATTAACATGTGTTATGCTAAGATTACTTTAAGAAGTCTATGAAGAGGTATAGAATGTGAACCAGATTCAGAATAGCTGCCTTACGCAACAGAAGCATTGAGACTTTCCCATCCCAGTTCAGGGCGATGTGCATTCGAAATCTGAAATACTGAAACCAATGGCATTTCTTTTCCATCAGAAATGAAGTGAGTAAATATGATGCTGTAATATTTGTTTGAAATGTGAGATGAAAGGGTAGGTGTTTGATGCTAGTAGATCCTCTGGAACTTCCCCCCATCTCTGCATTCTTTGTAGTAGAGGTAACTGTAAGAACTAAAAAAGTTGTAGGTTATCACGCTTCATCATTTTTTCTTTCATCTTTATATAAAGATGATTAATTTCAAGCTCTTTCAAATATATGGTATTCACCATGCAGGGATGGTAGAAAATCAAGACCATCTCAGGGAGCTGTTTCTTACAAACTGCAGAACTTCACTTTTTTTCTTTTCTTTTTAATTTTCCACCGGTAGGTTTGCAGCAAAATCAGCCAGATGCCATTAGCTATGCTGTAAATTTCAATTTCCACACTTCTTTCGTTCTGTATCTCGCTCCTTTTTTCATCTCACCACCTAACTTCCTCAGATTTTAAGTGTAACGAATCTCTAACTGCAGTGAATAAAGGAAAATAGAAAAAGAGGAAACTATCATGAGAGCCTATGAATTTGTGCTTCCCGGATTCAGAAAGTTGTCTGTGGTTTGATGATATCCAGCCGTTTTTGTAGTTATTAGCTCATAAGTTATATCCTACGCAACCATTCTCACTGTCCATCAGTAGTTACCGACCCTCAAGACTACAGTGGCAGAAGAGAAAACTAGAAAACTATAAACTGATAAGGAGTACAGGTTCTGTTTTCTCGAAAGGATTTGTAAAACTGCTGCCACCGTCAGGGTACAAAGTGCTTCTCCACCAAACTTGATTCAGATCACACCATTTGTATTTCTGTATAACTCTAGTCCAGTGTCTGTCAGCTAATTTTTACGATGTTAGTAAGAATGACCTTGAAACTTCAGTGTAACCTAAAGCATGATCAGGGCTACCTGAGAAAGATGAGGTCTGGTGTCTGTATGGCACACAGGAATACCTCTTATATTTAAAACGTTTGGTGAATTTTCTGGACACTCAGGCAAAAGGTTGTTTCACAGCAAACTTGTCCTCTGATTGATGTGAATGCATAATATGATTGGATATAATTGGTTTTGTTTTCACATGATGATATAATTTGAGAAGCCGTGAAGATTTAAGTTGCTTGGACTGTGAATGTCTTTATGTTTTCAGTCTGAAATAATTAAATGCTCAAATAGGCAAGCCCTGTGATACCATTCTATAAATGTTTTTTCAAAATGGAACAAAATTGGTTTTGCTGCTTTCACAAGCATGCTGTTGCACTCCTGCCTCCCCCAAAACATTTGTACAATGGCTCTTCTGCTTTCACTGTCTTTTTAAGAAAATAAATGTCAAAGTTGTGTCTGTAGATATCTGGAATACATAGGTGATACATTTACACACAGTATCCAGAAATGGATTAAAAACTGAACTGCGTGATGTCTCCAGTATTATGATCCCAGAGAATGCCCAAGTCCCACAGTGTAGAAGCCTAAGTCTGCCGTCCTTAGGCTAGCACTGTGCTGTCACTGGACCAAGGGGCAGGGACCCCAGCTTGTTAAACAGTACCTCCTCCACCAGGTCATTGCTCTAGGGAAAGCCTCTGTAATCTATTCCTTGGAGGGTATGCTCCGTATGCTGTCTTCCATCCATGTGTTTTCACCTGCATAACCCTGTTATTTTTGACAGTATTAATTCTTGCATTTGAAGAGGCCATCTTGTCAGGGCTTTTTCCATCTAAAAAAAAGGTAGTGATAACTTCAAAATCTTACCATCTGCCTCTAGCTGTTAGACTTCCACAGGATACAGTATCTGTTCAAATGTTGCCAACTTGCTTTCATTGTTGTGGATAATCTTCTCCCAGATACTGTGTTTGAAAGACAGAAGTTACAGTTTTTTGTATCTATATTAATGTATTTTAATGTTGTCTTTTTATCCTCATCTGAAAAAGCCCTGCCCTCTTAAACTCCAGCTTCTAAATTTCACTATAACGTTTTTCTACAATGGTATATGAAAGAATTACAGACTGTGGCCTACGTAATCAAATACTACAATTTTTGTCCCTGTCAGTCTTGTGTATACTCCTGAAGTTTCTAACTGGCAAACATTAGCCCAGAATCATCTTCATTGACACCACTGTAAATATTGTGTCACTCAGTGCCAGATCTCTTATGGATTACCATGTGGTATTATATGTATTTTGCAGCACTTGCTATTAAAGTCTAATGAAAAAAGTGTAAAATCATGACCTGTATGCATCCTGGGTTCAGCAGCAGCAGTCATTTTTCTCCTTCTTAGTAGCTGGTGCAGTGCTGTGTTTTTTGACTTTCAGCCT